>LZPO01066378.1:172087-182730 GCA_001675575.1 Neotoma lepida | reverse complement strand
TGACTGCAGTTCATCAACTTCCTTATTCAGCAACTTGGATCAGAAATCAAATGTAATTACCAATCAAGGGGCCACTGCAAGCTCACTGTGGACACAGAAAGGGACTTTCCACAGTTGAGAACTGTAGTATTTGTATGTCTGAGTCTTTTCCATATACAAAATACCCCTACAGTTCCTTAAAGAAATACAGTCATAATTTGTATGTCATGAGATAAACAGCTTTGTTTNTTAGTATATTTCCCATTTGCNCATATATTTATCTGCAAGGAGTAAGTTGTAATAATTGATATATGTTTGCCTTAGTTGATTGGAAGATAAAAATCTATTAAAGACAACCCCCAACCAGTCAGGCATCANAGGCTAACAGTTAAAGGGAGCACCTCCTTGCCAGGCTTCAGGCACAGCTAAATATTACATCAGTGTTCACCCAGAAGATATTANTTGCACTGCTATTTAAACAGAGATTTATTTTATGGAAATAAGTGTTTTGCCTACATGTATATCTGTGAACCATATGCACAGCTAGTGTTCACAGAGGCCGGAAGAGGGCATCAGATCCTCTGGAACTGGAGTTACAGACAGTTGTGAGCCACTATGTGGGTGCTGGGAATCAAACCTAAGTTCTCTACAAGAGCAGTCTGTGCTTTTAACCACTGAGCCTTCTCTCAAGATCCCAAATAAAAAATTTTCAAAATTAATTTTTATTGAGTTTGTTCTCGGGCAATATCCTAATATACTTAGTGTATTCTGNATACTGTAATCCCACCCAACTGTTCTCGTCTCTCTCCCGCCATTATTACCCCCCACTTCATACATGTAAGTCCCTTCTCACGTTTGTGTTCTTTTGTTTTGTTTTGATATCTACTGAGTTTCACCAGGGTTATCTGTGAAATATGGGTTTGAAACTATCTACTAGAGCCTTAGGGATCCTCAGTGGGTAGTGAAGACAATGACTGCCTCTTCCCATGTGTCTTAGTTAGGGTTTCTATTGCTGTGAAGAGACACCATGACCATGGCAACTCTTATAAAGGAAAAGCATTTAATTGTGGTGGCAGCTTAAAGTTCAGAGGTTTAGTCCATTGTCATCATGATGAAACATGGTAGCATGCAGGTAGACATGGTACTGAAGAAGTAGCTGAGAGTCCTACATCTTGACTCCTAGGCAACAGGAAGTGATCTNCCTCACTGGCTGTGGCTTGTGCATACATGAGACCCCAAAGCCCACCTCCATAGTTAACATACTTCNTCCAACAAGACCACACCTATTCCAACAAGGCTACACCTCCTAGTAGTGTCACTCCCTTTAGGGGCNATTTTCTTTCAAACTACCACACCATGAGTCCAAGAGTAGCCAATAATTCAGCAGGGAAGAGTGAGTTCTGTTGGCCCCATTCCGTTGATTATTCATTGTTGACAGGCCCAGTGCTGACAGGCCCATTGCCAGGAGCTGCTGCTGCTGCTGTGGTATCATGATTGTATTGGCTGTACCATGCCCAAAGGATAGCCTTTCANGGCCCTTCTCCCTCTTTTCTGGCTCTTACATTCCTTCTGTACCCTCTTCCATGATGTTCCATGAAATTAATATATAGAATTACTATGCCATCATATGAGGAAAACTATAAAGTTAGGTACAGAACTATGAAAAGTATCTTAGGGAAGCTATCCAAAGAAGACAAACTCCACTGAGGAGAGAGCAGATGAGGGGAAGATTTTCCTGGTTGCATAGTCCATTCTCCAGGCAGCAGAGGCAAAANGGTAGAATTCAGGGGAGACTGCTGAAGGCAGACACACAAGGGCATGCACAGCTGGAAACAGGCTACCTGATTGCATTGTTTTGAATCCCCTTTACTTATCAACATCTACTGAGTGCTTATTGTTTATCAGATATGTTAGACTCTAGACTCTGCCCTCATAAAGGCTACACCATCACCAGAATAAGAGAGGTTTGTTAATCAGATAAGAGTTCATTGCTATTGTAGCAGCTATGAGAGCAGTACTGGTATAAAGGATACCGATAAATGTGTCAGAAACCAACATTTATACCACAGCCTGATGAATGGTGAAAGCCATTTAGCCCTCTGAAACACTATTTCTACTTTGTTTCTAAACACTATGATTACTTTATTTCTTCATCCTCAGATTCTTTTTCTTTTAATTGAAATTTTGCTTGTTTTCAAATGACAACATATACATTTAAATAGTTCTTTTCAATGACTTGTAACAACACATGAATAGATACTATGTTGCAATGNTGCTAATCCTGCCTGTAATATTGTATCCTTTTCTGCCCTTCTTACCNGGTTGGGTAGCCNACTCTAGCAAGGTAGCAGAGGACCATAAACTAGCTGCCAGATGTAATCAACCTCCAAGCCCACATCCAACACATCGTAAGGCCAAGCAGGATCCTTCTGATAGGCTGAAGCTACTTGGCTCCCCCAAATCGTATCTGTAGGATATAAGCCAGGAGCTCCTTGTGGCCGGAGTTATGTACTGAGACAAACCACAGTTTAAAAAAATAATGTCAATATGCAGAGAGGAAAGAAAGGAGATACTAAGAAAAAGAAAACCAAGAATGAGAGCCAAAAGGGGCAAGAAGGAAGAAAGGGAATACAGTAGNCTAGCCCTGCAGGTGACCACCCCTGAGGTCAGGCCAGCCTGGTCTCTTGTTGTCCCCAAAGTCCTGCTAACCAATCTCAGATATATCTGGCTTTCCAAATTCCAAATGGCTGAATCACTGGTGGAATGCATTAACATTTTCAAACTTAATTTAGTATCCCACACATGGTAGGAACATAACAAATATTTGTTAAACAATAAAGGCTTTGACCGGTAGACAGCAAACATGGGGCTCGAGTTTAGCAGCCGTGGAAATAACTGACCGACACTCTCTGGAAAGCCTCAGAAGGCTGGACAGGAACTGGTTTAGAAATACCAAGGGCATCATGGCTGCACACTGTAACTTAATTTTCCAGGATGAGAGATGTTTGAACTCAGGTTTATTTAATAAGCACCCTATCATAATACATCTTCTGAAAGCCATCTTCCTGTTCCTGTGTTTTTCCCCCTCTTCCTGTACTGATGTGTTAGTGAACTCCATTTGCCCTTCTTCCTGTCTGGTGATTCAGCTACTGTGGAACATCATTAGGAAGTTAAAAGAAAAAAAAAGAAAAAGAGGGGATGGGGGAGTCGTCATCTCCCCCAGGCCTGTGAATGTATCTTCACTGTTCCCTGTGTCCAAATATTATTATTTTAAAAGAACAACAGTCTAGTCAATCATAAGAGGGAGACAGTATTAGTGTGACCCCTTCATAATTAAAAGTAGGTGGAAGGGGATGGTGGACCGAAGGGTTAGTAACCTAAACGCCTCAGGTGGGCTGAGGAACTCCAAACAGGAAAGATGCTAACAGATTCTGCAGGATGTTAGCTCCAGGAAGCTTCTGTTGAGATGAACAGTATCTACCACTTGAGGCTGCAGGGGAACAGCCCTGCAGAAGGACCCTTCCAACCCCAAGTTCCCGGTCTGCCCTATAAACCCAAGTCCCCTGCCCCATGGTGCACAGTCTCCACTCCTGCAGACTTCTGCCCTCTTTTGTTCTGATTAAAGGACAATTCTGCTCCTGTGAGGTCAGTNTCCTCTTATTTCCACAATGCCTTGATGAATCCAGATCTGACAGGGTCAGTGGCAATGAGTCTAACAGAAGAACAAAAACCAACTAACAAAAATCCACTTCATTGTTTTCTACTTAGAAACGAGGAGGGGTCATCTTTGTACTATGGTTTATACTTAGATGCTGCCCAAAGAATTCTTTATTAGAATACAAAATAATGGAATCAAAAGAAAAATATTTGCTTTTTAATTGTGCCTTTTGGCATTACTTTAAAAAAAACTGAATTACAGAAATAGTATGAAATTACTTCTAAATTCCGTTGTCTGTGATCCCTGCTCTAAGCCAGTACTGGAGACCAGTTGGCCAGTTATCCATTGGAGGCGCTTTCCACTCACTGTCTAAGCACAGGGTGCGATGGAGAGACTGGGTGCCATGAGTAACAAGTTTACTGTGCATGTGCAGGCGGACCAGCTGCTGGCTCTGCACTACTCTTACCTGTGATTTGAATTTTTTTAAATTTATTTTTATTTTACGTGCATTGGTGTTTTGTCTGTGTGAGGGTGTCAGATCTCAGAGTTAAAGACAGTTGTTAGCTGCCATGTGGGTGCTGGGAATCAAACCTGGGGTCCTCTGGAAGAGCAGTCAGTGCTCTTAACAGCTGAGCCATCTCTCTAGCCCCTGGAAATGGTTTTAAGGGGCCAGGCAGATCCCTGGCAGGCACACAGACAGAGGAAGGAGCCTCTAGGTAGACCGGTGTACTTTTCACTGGAACATTTAAGATGGCTGACTTCCTAGTTCGCCTTTTCTAAGACAAAGACGCCAAGAGCTTCCTCCTCTCTCTGTGGAGAGAACTGCTGAGGGTAGGGACTTGCAAATCTCCCACCGGAGAGCTCCTGTGTTAGGAGCCAATTAGCTTCCCTGTCATTGTCTGAATTATCCAATCTTCTGTGGGAGCCCAATTCCAAAGGAAGACAAGATCAAGTCCTTTCCCTAAATATAAAACAAAAACAAACAAAAAACCGCTACCCTCTGAGCAGACCGTGAGTGACATCAGCTCTGATATGATACCATCCCACCTGGGTGACATGTCTCTTTATGAGTCTCTCTCTCTCTCTCTCTCTCTCTCTCTCTCTCTCTCTCTCTCTCTCTCTCTTTCTCTCCCTCTCTCTCGTCTTTCAGTAAACTCTGGCTGAGTGAAGAGACCTTGCTTTTCCTGTCTTCTTATTCCTTAAGTGGGAAGGAAAAGAACCGCAGCCCTAGAGGACATCATCCTTGACCCCCAGTTTAGTAGTGTTGAGGTTGTGGAACCTTGAAAACGCAAGGCTGCAGGGAGGTCATTAGGGTGCTGGGCTCCACCCTCNAGAGTGGATTCGTGCCCATTTCAGGGGCTTTGCTGATTTCAGGTAAGTTTCAGTTTGACAAGAATGGATTTTTCTAAAGAGTGAATCTGGCTCATCTCTGCTTTTCTTCTTGTCTTGCGAAGTGGTNTCTTCCACATACATGCTCTAGCATCGGGTCAGATGCAGAACTGGAAGNTGAGTAAACTCCTTGTCTATATCAAGTACCCAGCATTCGGTATTTTGTTATATATAGCAAAAGAAAATTAATATATTCTTCTATAAAATGAGGTTAGTAATAACAACTTATTTGATTGGTTAAGTAAAAGTAATAACAATCTATTTGAGGAGTTTAAAAAAATAAATTTTCATAGGCTGGAGAGATGGCTCAGAGGTTAAGAGCACTGGTTGCTCTTCCAGAGGTCCTGAGTTCAATTCCCAGCAACCACATGGTGGCTCACAACCATCTNTAATGAGATCTGGTGCCCNCTTCTGGCCTGNAGNNANACATGCAGGCAGAACACTGTATATATAATAAATCTTTTTTNAAAATGAGATTTTCTATTACTAAATAGATGATTTGTGTGAAGTAAGCAGAGGCAAAACCTGGAAAATAAGTCTTTCATTTCATCTAGGATACCTTCGAGGATACTGTAAATAATTGCTCTTGCTTTATATATAAAGAGAAGTGATTTAGTAAAAATTGTTTTATATTCTGTGAAAGACTTTTAGAATAATGACACTGATTTTCTAGCACATGATATGGAATGATGACAAATAATTACAGGCAGCTACTTTGGTCCACAGTTCTCCACCCATTGAGATTAATGCGANGGTCAACATCTCTCTGTCATGAATGGGAACAGACTAAAAGAGCCAAACTTTTTTTTTCTGTCAACATTTCAGCCAAGAGCTCGATGCTAAACATGATACTCTAAGCTGCCTAGAATCATGAGAACCTTGTCAGACACGCCTCTGTGGGTTTCAAGCTTCACTTTCAGATTTACTTTGTTATTGTTGTGTTGTTAGTTTTGAGAGATTTTCTAAATTGTTTTTCCTCCTCTTTCAATCTTCAGATGAGTTTTTTCACTTCAGAATTGCTATTGATCCTTGGACACCTTTTCTGTTTTCTTCTTAGAATATATACTTCAAAAGCACCAAGTTTGGTTCTGTCTTACCTTCTTCCATATCATTTTCCTCTTTATTTATCTATACTCAAAAATCCGTCTGTACCTTTTCCTCTTTCTCTTTATTTGGTGTGAGAATTTCACCTTTCTCTTTTATACCAGTGATTTGAGTGAGTCAGGTACAGTCCACTCATGGTGCTTCCCATGAGTTTTTCCATTACATGGTGGTGTTATTCAGGAGACAGGTTCATTCTCTCCTCAGTTTCCTATGTCATCTTAGTCTATTGATTTCTCAGGATGCCCATCTTGGCCTAATTCATATTGTGCTAACTCCTTCTAGAGCCATTTTAAGTATTTCTGTGTTTTCTTCTTTATATATATACATTTATATGTATGTATATATATATATGTGTGTGTGTATGTGTGTTTGTGTGTATGTATATGTATATACAGGAAATATATATATATATATTTACTTTAGATGCTTTGCGCAGTTCGCATATGATCTCATATAAATCATATAATGTTCGGTGTATCTAGTACTGCTACTCTGAATATTTATTTCATATTTTCTGGTCTTCCATAGGTCAGTTCTCTAAGATTCTCTTTGCACTTCATTTGAACTATGGTTTGAGAAGGAGGAGTGCTTGATGTGGTGATATACTGTGTACCCTAATAAAATTTGCCTGAAGATCAAANAACAGAACAAGCCACTAGATTAAACATAGAGGCCAGACAGTGGTGGCACACACCTTTAATCCTAGCACTTGGGAGGCAGAGATCCATCTGGATCTCTGTGAGTTCAAAGCCACCCTGGACTACATGAGATTGACTGAGTTTAGGAGAAACAGAGCCAGGCAGTGGTGGCACACACCTTTAATCCCAGTACTGGGAAGCACACATGCCTTTAGTCCCAGGAAGTGATTATATGCCCAGGAAGGCATATAAGGTGTGAGGAGACAGAAACTAGAGGTTTTTCAGGCTGAGGAATTGGTGAGGTAAGAGGTGGTGGCTGTGGCTTGTTCATCTGTCTCTCTAATCTTTCAGCATTTACCCCAATTTCTGGCTCCAGGTTTTTTTTTATTATTATTAAAAGACCATTTAGCAATTTGTGTTACATCTAGCTGTGATCTTTCAGCTTGGCTTTGTGGCTACATGAATTCTGTGAGGTCCCCAGCGATATTCTCCTAAAATTTTATTAGCTATCTCTGGTCATTTCCTTGGTCTGGGGGAGCTATTCCCTGTTCAGTGGAGAAGACTTTTAACCATGGGCTTTGATACCCAGGCTCCATCAGATTCAGTCAATACTGGTTCTCAGATTTGTTCATGTTGCTCTTCTCTCCTCCAAGCTGCTTCTGTTCTACCAAGGCAGAAGTGGGCTTCTTAGGCACTCTTCTGAATTGAATGCAGGATAAAAATTATCAGAATTTGCCTGACCCTGACCCCTTTCCTTTCCACTGAATTGACTTTGTGTAGTTGGTGCCCAGTTAGGCAATAATAAGAAAAGGCATGTGTTTTCTTTCTTCCCAGTGGTTTATTTANTTATTATATTTTATATTTATATAAAATATGTTTATATATATTCAAATTATATATTTTTTCAAATTATATATATACTTTAAAAAATTCTGCCTCATAAGTAATTGCCAATTTCTGGAGCAGTTTCTGAGGGTAAATTGTTATGGCATTTGTTGATTTGTTTTAATGAATGAGCATGTCTTTTCTTATTCAATTAAGTATTAGGAGGAAATTCCATGCTCCAACCTCACTCCATCATTTTTTGCTCAGGCATTAGCACCAGAAAATAAAATTATCCTATACTCATTGTGTTCTTATTTTCTGTTGATTAAATATGCAACATCTATTTATTGAACACCTATTTGATCCCAAGAATTCCACTCATACTTCTTTAGACCAAAGGAGAAAAAGATTTCTATGTTGTAAAATGGATTGATCTCTTCCTCCAAACTCTCCAAACTACAGAATCCAGAACTTTTGATTTTATGCTTTGGTAGGAACTCATGAACTCTCAAGCTTCCTAGTCAATTCACATCACAAGCCATGACTGGTACTTCCTCTTATCCTCTCCAAAAGCTTTGACAAATGCAGAAAGGTCTCCATACCAGATACAAAAGCTATTCATATTCAAAGAGCTGTTAAACTAATGCCACAAATAAGTAAGTGATGCAAGCCCTGGAGACCCTGCTCGCTTCTGGTGGGACTTCTTAGAAAAGAGGAGAGCCAATGGAGATGCATTTTCTTAACTCAGCAGCATCAGTGGCCTGTTTATNTCTGCAATGCTCAGCTCTCAGAAGCATCCCTTCATCCCCTGCAAACATTTAGGAGTAATAACCAGAGCTGACATGATCTCATTATCCCCTAAGGCCTTGTCTACCCTGAGTATTGGTGGGAGAAGGTGACATGACCNTTAGCTTTGTGTCTTGCTTGTGTAAAGGGGATTGTCAATAATGAACATGACTGGCAGTCTCTTCAATTCCCAGTGAGCAGATCTGGAGATGTTGTCAAGCAACATAGCACTTTCCAAACTGAGTTCTGCCAAGCATGTAGCAGGGTGCATGCCTTGTCTGTAAAACCGGAATGTTTGTAAAGCAGGGGGACACTTAGCATCTGTACTTTAATCCACAAAAATTTGCATAACAATTTCTCACTATTGATTATATTTGAGGAAAAGTGTTATCTATTACACTGTTTTTGCTAATACCTAGTGGCACATGGCCGTGANCCCCAAACTCCTCTTCAAGAGACAGTTCTCTATATCAAGGCTTACCTTTGTGTCTCCTCTTGCTGTGNCNCTTTTAATGGTATTTTAACTCTAATGACTTACTGAGGCCCTGGTCAATGCATGCATCTACATGAGGTGCTGCTGTGCCTCAACTCAGATTCTCCTCTCTAGGAAGAGTACATTGATGGATCTTGAAAAACAGGACATAATTTGTCATCTTTTAAGTCAGTCAAATGAAATGTCTTCCTTTGTTAAACACATAACCAGAAAAGGGCTGAGGTTCTCCAGATAGAAGAGATTTAGGATTTCCAGGTCCTGTGTCAACATTTTGTTTCAAAATTCAAAGAATTGATTGCAAAGTTTTGTATTTTATTCTTTGAATTGGTCTTGAGGTTGCATGAGAATGGATATCAACTCCTACCCTCTCCTATGGGGGGCCCAATGGGTTTTTGTGTGTGTATGCGTGTTTATTGTGTGCCTTTCATGTGTGTGTGTGTGTGTGTGTGTGAGAGAGAGAGAGAGAGAGAGAGAGAGAGAGAGAGAGAGAGAGAGAGAGATGTAGGCCAGAAGATGGTGTCAGATCCCCTGAAGCTACACAGGTCCTCTGGAAGAGTAATACATGCTCCTAATCACTGAGCCATCTCTCCAGCCCCTCATGGGATATTTTTTAATCCTGTCATATAGCCTAATGCCTGAGTGTCTAATCTAAGTGAAATGTGTACATAATGAGAGNCTATTCTCTCACCTCTGTTCCATTTATTCCTACTAGGCCAGTCTTTAGAAGACTCTTAACCAGGAAAGACATTATTTTCACATGTGTCAGTCAGTNAACCACGCACCTCAAACAACAGGTGCAGTTTATTACTTCCAAGTCCCAGAGAGAGGAGACCTTCCTTGCTGGNCCAGTGAGGGGAAAGGAGCCATCTAGGACATGTATGGTCAACCAGTGAGCAGGGAACCTCATGTGGGGATACCTAGGAAACTGAGCCTTTTCTAGGGTTTTCATTAGAGAGCTGTAAATGGTGCACTTAAATCAAGCTGTCACAAAACCTATATGGTCCTACTATAACTGAGAGGTGATTGCTCCAGTGTCTATGCAGTCCATGTGGTATGTGGGGGTACATGGGGAGAGTCAAGGAGATTGTATCGAGCTGTCCAGAAAGGAGGTGGTCCCCAAAAGGAGGTTGCGTAAGACATCAAAGTACAGGGAAGAGGAAGACAACTGAAAGTTACATGAAGAGTGACTAAGTCCACTTCTACCATGAAGAAGTTAAATTCATGTTCAAAGTGATGGCGAGGCAGCATAAAATTAAGAATTCACTAAGCCAGGCTCATGTATAAATACTGTGAGTAGAGAACCATTAAATTNCCATAATGCCTAAGTAAATGATATACAGCCATCTATCACTCTTTACATACAGCATCTATATGTTCTTCTCCTGGGGTTGAATCTTCATTTTCCAAAGAGAAACCGACTTCTCCCCTGCTTTATGCCTAGACTTCATAAGAGGAACATATGGTTCAATCTTAATTTAAATGCATCATAATACAACCAGCCTAACACAACAGCTGGCCACACTCAGTGCTCGGCTCTCGAAGAGATGTTCCCACCGGGATTTATACCGGCTACATTATGCTTCTGCGGGGTCTGAANCTAAGGTCAACACAGCCAGGGCTGTAACAGGACATTTCTTGTATAGGAATAATGGAAACTGGAATTACAGAAATGGTTTGAATGGAGAGTTGAGAAAAGGACCAAAATCAGTCACTGCACACAGTCTGATTTGGTTACAAAACATGGGGCCTCGAGCAATGGAAGTTGGAACAC
>LZPO01066378.1:106748-129958 GCA_001675575.1 Neotoma lepida | reverse complement strand
AAAATCTATAATCCATTAAGTTGGAAAATGTAAAAGAAATGGACAAACTCCTAGATTTATTCAAACCACCGAAGTTAAATCAAGAAGAAATCAACAACATAAACAGACCCTTCCTTTNTAGTCGTGTGGCTGTGTTTATCCCTTTCTTCAGTCCACAGAATTTGCTTCCAATAGTCTCTCCAGGGTTTGTCTGATGGATGTGAATTCTTTTAGCCTGTTTGGATGATGGAAATTTTTTCTTTCTCCTTCTGCTGTGGCAGATAGTTTNGCTGGGTACAGTAGTCTAGTTTTACAGCCACGGTCTTTGAGGACACATAATGCATTGCTCCAGGCTCTTCTGACTTTTATAGTTTCCACTGAAACATGAGCTGTTATTCCAATGAATTTTCCTTTATACAGGAATTGTTTAGTTTTGTTTTGCATTTCTCTAGCATTTTTCCATACTCTTCCTATGTTGTGTATATTTAGTGTTTTAACTATGGAATGACATGGGGAGTTTCTTTTTTTAAGTTAGGTATCTAATTTAGACACAGCAGACTCNGACAGAGCATAACATGTGCAGGCTGGGTTGGGGCTGAAGTTATACAGTGTGGGTGGGATGAAGTCAGGTAGACACAGGGGGCTTGGCTCGTGCACAGGATGTATGTTCTGTTCCAAGCCTGGATGTTGGGAGCAGGACGGGCAGGGCTGAGCAGACTAGACTGGGACATGGGACATGGGGCCCAAGCTAGATCTGGTGACGGAGAGAACATGAAGGGGATGATCTGGTGGACGTTCCATGATGCATCTTGGCACACAACATGCTTGTGCAAGACTGGACTTGGAAATTGAGTGTGTCATAGAAGGAATGAAATCAAGTGATAGGAGTAGACTCGTGTACAGCGTATGTGTCTTGATCAAAGCCTGGAGACTGGGTGTGTGGGCAAGGCTGCCAGACTAGGCAAGACTGATTATAAAACCGGAACTAGAGCTGGAGATTGGGGATGATACATGGAGGGCAGGCCAGGCAGGATCACTTTTTCCAGTTACTATGCCTGGAATTGTGAATGGGTGGATCATCTGATCAACCTTATAAGAAACTNCCAGGCTGCCTCCTAAGCTCCAAATTCGCCGTGAGACCAGCAAAGTACACAGCTCGTTAACTCCCCGTCCCATCCAACCTTCTCTGGCACATTTCGTTGAGAGCTGTTTTTTTAAGGAAATTTCTAGAGATGCGCATCTTTGTCCTTCAAGTTTAGTGATTCTGTTTTCATGTCCATGTTTCCTTCCGTGTTAAAGTGTCTGTTCAGCCTAGGTTGTTTCTCACTAGTGAGTTACACATTCTCTATATGCTTGATGCAGTCCTTAGTCACAAACATCATTCTCAAGTGTTTATTCATTCATTCATTCATTCATTCATTTTTTGAGACAGGGTTCCTCTGTGTTGCCCTGGCTGTCCTGGGACTCCCTCTGTAGACCAAGCTGGCCTTGACCTCAGAGATTCACCTGCCTCTACCTCCTGAGTGCTGGGATTAAAGGTGTGCACCACCCCCATGCCTGCTGGCCATGATTTCTTTAAATACAATCTTTCTTAAGGCAAAATTTTAATCTGAAATCCAGTTTATCAAGTTTTCTCTTATAAGTTATGTTTTTATGTTATATCTAATGTTCTTTGCCAAACCCGTCATACTACAAGTTTGCTTTTATGGTGTCTTGTAGTTTATGGTTTTAGACTTTGCCTTTAGTTTTTTATTCATTTGGAGTTAATTGGGGATTTAGGAGGTGTTGCACTCATATGTATCAATATGTACCAATTTTCCAGCATCATTTGGTGGAAATACAGCCATTTTTCCATTGCAGTGTTAGACTATCTCTGTCAGAAACTCACTATGTGTGTTTGAGTTTATTTCAGGCTTCCTGTTTTATTCCATTAATAAGTGGATCTGCCCTTTTGGTATTTGCATGTTGCCTTAGTTACTGTGACCTTGCAATTTCCACACTCAAGCCTGGAAATCTGCAGTAGTGCTCTCCAAATTTGCCTTTCTTTTCAAAGTTGTGCTGTTTATCTTAGACCTATGACATTCCTTATGTATTTCAGAATTAGCTTCCCAAAAGTTATGAAGCACTCAGCTGAGATTTTGAGGACTGGAGCTGCTCGTTCTTCCTGCTGCAAACGAAACTGGACAATCTTTTTCAGATGTTGCAATCGGCTGAGTCCCTCAACCACCAGAAGGTGGTGAAGCTGAGGCTGTGATCAGCTTACATCTGAGGTTGCAGAATTCCTTTCTCTCTGACTTGGTTCAGTGGATTTCTGAAGGTCTTCCTCTATTTCTCTCTTTGGGATAAAGCTTGTTTTTTGTGCATTTTATTTTTGAACTTTAGCTTTTTCCTTCACAGGCTCACATAGAAGTAGTCTCTACTCTGCCAACTTACTTGGAACAAATTTAATTTCTGGATAGATATAGAACTATTTGGGTTTTCTATTTATTCTTTCTTTTCTTTTCTTCTTGTTCTCCTTTTTTTGTTGTTTTGTTTTTTGTTTGTTTTTTGAGACAGAGTTTCCCTGTGTAGCCCTGGCTGTCTTAGAAACCCCTCGGTAGACTAGGCTGGCCTGGAACTCAGATCCGCCTGTCTCTGCCTCCCTAGTGCTGGGATCAAAGGTGTGCACCACCACACCTTTGGCTCTAAACACTATAGTTTCCCACCAACAACAATGCATGGCTCTTTTAATGAATTTCCTGTCTTTCAGATTATTGCTTTGGCCAAAATCTTAAAATAAATTCTATTTGAGAAAAAATAAAACTGAACAGTGATCTGTTATCTGAGCTGTGTTCACCCTCCCTTCCCCACTCACGTCCCTCCAGTTAGCCTCAATAGGAAAATATGAATTGAGGCGGTCAGGAGATGGCTTGGAACTGAATGTACACCAAGGATATTTAGACACAACTTGCTCTGTCTGTTTAGTGTTGCTTGAATGTATATGCTTCTAGGGCTGGCCACTTGGTATTGGATAACCAATCCAGAGGCCCAACTCTCAATTCTCCCTCAATCAGGAGTTCTTAAATGCTTGTACCATTTCATCTAGGGATGGGGCTCCCATGATTTCCCCATCCACATTGGCATATCAACTGGTATTGTCATTGTTCAATTCTTATTTAGG
The DNA here is from genome assembly GCA_001675575.1 of Neotoma lepida. Lineage (NCBI taxonomy): Eukaryota > Metazoa > Chordata > Mammalia > Rodentia > Cricetidae > Neotoma > Neotoma lepida. The sequence goes on along the minus strand of LZPO01066378.1, from coordinate 126,819 downwards.
CAGCCGTACTGTGGTGGTATCATAAATGTAGCTTCCCTGTCATCTCTAAGAGACATGATCTCAATGCCACATACTTCCTGGTCCTCTTACCCTCTTTCTGTCCCCTCTTCCATGATGTTCCCAGAGGCTAAGGGCAGGAGTTGTGTTGCAGATGTATCGATTGGGGCTGGTTATGCTATGGTCAGATGTTCTCTGAATTTTGACCAGCTGTGGATTTTTATATCCATCTCTTGCAAAGGGAAATTTCCCTAAGGGTGAGAGCTACAGTTATCTGTAGGTATAAGAGTAAATGTTTAGAATGAGATTAGAAATTATGTTGGTTTAGCAAAGTGGTGGTACTAGACTCTCTTCTAAGATCTATGACCTCAGCTGGGCGATGGTGGTGCACACCTTTAATCCCAGCACTTGGGAGGCAGAGGCAGGCTGATCTCTGTGAGTTCAAGGCCATCCTGGTCTACAAAGCAAGTTCCAGGACAGATTCCAAAGCTACACAGAGAAACCCTGTCTTGAAAAAAAAAATCTATGACCTCACTAGCCGTGGATAATTGGCAATGTTTCCAGTGCCTGGTATGATTTCCTTCCTGCTAAGTAGACTTTACATCCAATTAGACAGCAGTTGATTACCACCAAGATGTAAGTGCCACTATTGCACCTTTAGGAATATCTTTCCATGCTGGTCACTGTTGTGGTTCATAGGTGGTGTCAGAGCTGGGGAGAATCATTGGTTGCTTTTCTGCCTTGGAAGCTTGCAAAGTACCTGCCAGTATTATAAAAATAATATACTGTTGCTACTGAGTATTTTAATCATGACAATGGCTTACAAGAACATATGGCTACATTATATTTCATCAGGAAATGGCCCTGGGACAGAAAGATGAAATATAGACACATCTTCTGTATGTGTTTCCAGTATTTGGCAAATTTTCAAATTGCTAGTCACTTTATTGTCTTTAATTTTTTCAGCTCTCATGTAAATCTCCAAAACTCAGGAAAGTTTTATATGCTAGACTTTCTCTCACTTGCTGTTTTAGTTGGTTCTTGTGGAGGTTCCTACAAGTTCTACTGCCAGCAGAGAGACAAACCACAAGAGGCAAGAAGGAAATCCAGTTCAGTACAACTTAGTTATCCAGGCTGGTTCAAACTTCTGGAGTCTGACCCTGAGCAGTTTATTTTTGACATATTTAAACACAGTACAACTTTGGAAAAAGATTTCCTTGTGACAATTATCAAATAAAGCTTAGGGCAGGACCACATTGAAACTTCTTTGCAAAGCACATCTCTTTTGCAAAGTGCCTGTGAGCTCTTTCGTAAGGATGCGCGCTATTGACTGAGAAGCAGTGCTCAGGATGAGGGTCTAGGGAGGAAGGGTTTGTAATAAGCACAAGAGTAAACCCTTTTGCAAAGTACTTGGGACTTCTTTCATAAGAATGGATTCTAAGCCAGGCTGTGGTGGTGCCCGCCTTTAATGCCTGCACTGTGAGTTTGAGGCCAGCCTGGTCTACAGAGTGAGTTCCAGAACAGCTGGGGCTACACAGAGAGATTCTGTCTAAAAAATAAAAAATAAATTAAAAGAATGGATTCTATTGCTGTGAATTAATGCTTGGGAATTGTAAATGAATCTTAAAGGGTCTTATTAATTGAAAACGCCAGGCCAGGTATTGAGGTAAATTCTGAATGATAAGAGAGACANAACAAGCCACAGCCAATCTCACCTTGCCAACTCCTCAGCTGATCTTGTTTCCTCAGACTGCAGGCTTCTGAGTCCTCTCCCGAATGAATCTCAGCTCAACTGCTGCTCAAAGCCTGAAAGCTTAAGAGGCCTCTAGTTCCTGGTTCTCACACCTTATATACCTTCTGCTTCCTGCCATTACTTCCTGGGATTAAAAGCATGTGTCTTTTCCAAGCAAGACATGAGATCTCTAGTGCTGGGATTAAAGGTGTGTGCCATCATGCCTAGCTCCGTTTTCATTGTGGCCTTGAATCCACAGAGATCTAGATGGATCTTTGCCTTCGGAATGCTAGGATTAAAGGTGTGTGTGTCACCATTTTCTGGCCTCTGTGTCTATCTAGTGGCTGTTCTGTTCTCTGACCCCAGACAAGTTTTATTAGGGTACACAATATTTTGAGGGACACAATATATCACTACAGGGAGTCTGGGGGATTTGTTTTGGTTTGCTTTGTTTTGTTTGAGACAGGGTTTCTCTGTGTAGCCTTAGCTGTCCTGGAACTCACCATGTAAACCAGGCTGACCTGAACTCAGAGATCTGCCTGCCTCGGCCTCCCAGGTGCTAGAATTAAAGGCCTGCAACACTACTGCCCAGCCCAGAATCTGGGGGATTCAGGTGGAGGCTGGCTCTACAGAATAACAAAAGATTACCAGGCTGTAAACAACATCCACTCCAGCTTTCTGGGTGTAACAGGCATAAATCCCTTCTATTGAAGATAAAAGCCTGAATGTTTAGCATTTCTGGTTTCTCTAATGCTTAACTATGAACACGTAGACCTCATGCACTCTATAGTTCTTTGTATAAACTATTTAATCTCCTAAAAATCTCTATTGTTCCACAAATAGGTAGACTTTGTATTTAGGCTTTCAAAAAACCACCATGAAGTGTCAAACATTAGCTTTGATGGTTACAGGAGAGCAAGGATGGAGAGTCTGGATTCATTCTTGTCATGTCTAGGCAATAATCCTTAGCACCTAGCTTGCTGTCTCCTAAGTAAGCCACATTCCAACACCAATGAGTTGTTCCAGAACGTCGAAGGAAGCACTAGTGACAACAGAACAAACAGCATAAACATACATCATCCTGGCCTGGATGACCCTTTCCTTCCATATTGAAGGTTCCACGTTCAAGTCAAACCACACAAAATTAAATTTTAGTTTTAACCAAAGTTTTGTAAATATAACAGAGCCAGTGGCTACCAGTTTCCAATCTGTAGATACCCTCCATATACCTTTCCTTCTCTTCAACTGGATTTGACTTTCAAACTCATCACTATAATTTATTGGTATTTAAAATAATATATGTTTATAAAGGATTTTTAAAACTACTTCTACATAAATAATGCTTTGGAACTGTCATTTTTCTAGCTTTACATATGGATATTTCTCATGATGTTAGGGCTGCCCTGAACCTCCTCACTCAGCTAATACAACTTGGGATGAACTCTTTCTTTAATACTTGATGTTTTGAATTTTTCTCTCTCTACTGTGCTGTTTCCTACAGCCATCACACCTTTGCTGATTCCCTCACTTTCCAGCACTCTTGGCCCCTGGATCTGCCTGAGCTACCAACGCAGCTAGGCTATCATCTGAGAGTGGATTCTCTGTGTAATCTTTACTGAGTGTGCATGGCAGAGAGTCTGGTTCCAGACAACACTGGACAATATTGCTGAAAGAGGAATTTGGGGAACTGAAGCAGTCAATTTGTCACAAGGACTCTAATGGGTCAGTTGCCCTGGAGAAGATAATTACCATTTCTCTCTTCAAGTGCTCTTCACGGTAGATCAAACACCTACCAGTTCTGAAAGAATAGCCAGTTCCCCTGAAACTCTTATCCACTTCACCAAGACTTCATTTCCTTTCGGCTTCCTACTCAATGACCTCATTTGTTTGGTATAAATCATCCCTTCTCTGATGTTTTGAAGTACAAAACATGAGAAAACAGTGTGCAGGTGGAATAGGTAATTTTCATGAAGCCCAAAATAACTGAGCACCCAGTACCCAGGTTACCTCCATGAAGAGGTAACAGATAATTCTTTACAGAGGCACAATGATACCCAATGATGGCNTCAGTGCTCTGCCCATGACCAAGGGCAACATGAGCCCAAGCAAAACAGACTATATAAGAGGAATACCAGAAATAACATAATTAAGTACCCTCTCTCTGATCACTGCACTGTGGAACACCAGTGAAAGGCTTGAATCATACAGACTCAGACACAAAACGGCAACAGAAGCAGCTGTTGGGACACAGATCCCCAAATCATCCTTCCCGTGAGCTCCTTAAGTATCTGATAGATTTCCAGCTCTAGATTCACTCTAGATCAAAGTAGATGGCCAGAGAGGTGAGTACTCATTGATCACTCCTGTGAAATGAAAAGGGAGCAGGTTTGAGCCTAGGCCCTCAGCCATTAAGTAACTGCACAATTTAATTTTTCACAAAAGGATTCAGACACACTTTCCCAAATGAGGAAGGAGAACGACAAGAAAACCAAACCTGAGAGATTTACATCAAGCCAGAACTTCTTTCTTTCAAAAGGAACCAGCAGAGCAGTTCATCACTCCCCTAAATCACCACATAGACACAACGTTATCCTAATAAGTCTCACGATGATAATTCAAGACTGCAATTCAAATTTGTTTTTTCAGTGCAGTGGGTAAAACTATGCCAAGAAATTAAAGTTCTAGATAAGTTTTGCCCCAGATGGCAGGGCATAGAATATAAAAGTTCACTGTAAGGAACAATATATTCAACTTGGACATCTTAGAACCTCCAAAAATTCACTCGAACATCAAACATTCATCCAGAATCATTTTTAAGAGAAAACAAGTCACTGTGAGTTAGAGTTAGCAAAAGTGACAGTAGATCTTGATGGCCTAGATGTTAAAATATTGGCATTATCAGCTATAGAATGGAAAATATTATTAGCATAGTTCATTAAAAATAGGTTTTGGAGCTGGAGAGTGGAGCATAAGCCTTTAATGCCAGTATTCTGGAGACAGAGTTCAAAGCCAACCTGGTCTACAGAGAAAATCCCAGAATAGCCAGGACCACACAGAGAAACTCTGTCTTGAAAAAAACAAAAAGCAAAAAAATAGGTTTATGAATATTAAAAAGATGCACTAGAAATGACAAGGAAAACTGGAAAAAATCTGAATTTTAATGTTAGAATTCAAATTCAATAAATATTTGATGCAGTAAGAAAGGCTGCTCCAACAAAAAGACCCTACTAGAGTTAAAGGGCTTGAATGAGACTGAAGTTGACTCTCGTTAGTCTCTCTACGGACCTCTCAGTATCTCATTGACCTCTCACATATTAGTCTGAACAAATGTTCAACACCAACATTGAGGTCTGTTTCATTTGGCCATATCCCTTGACAGTGTTCCACCCAATGGTCCTTATTAAAAGGTTGGGGTTGAAGGACTCTGAGATCAACTACTGGGTAGTAAGGAGTTTATTAGAAAAATTATTAATACCAGGTACAGACATAAAAATGACAGCATAGCAGGGGTTTTTTCAGGCCCCAGCACCAGAGACAGACAGCATGGTGGGGTCCCTGAAGAAAGGAATCCGTGCCAGTGGCAGAACGGAGCATCTCACAGCATTCTGAGAATGTAGGGAGGTTTCACAGCAAGAGCCTACATCTAGTCTCTCTGATTCCCAGGCAGAAGGCAGGAAATGATGGTGGGAAATTGATGTATGACTACCAATACCCCTTGTCTTGGTTAGTTTTTTTATTGATTTGAACACAAGCCAGAGTCATCCTGGAAGGGGGAACCTCAATTGAAGAATTGCCTCCATCAGATTGGTCTGTAGATAGGCTTGAGGGGCATGTTCTTGATTAGTAGTGATGTGTGGGGGCCAGCCCACCATGGCCAGTGCCACCCCTGGGCAGGTGGTCCTGAGCTGCATAAGAAAGCAAGATGAGCAAACATGGACAGCAAGCCAGTAAGCAGCATTCCTTCATAGTGTCTGCTTCAGTTCCTGCCTCCAGATTCCTGCCCTGACTTGACTGTGGTCTGTAAGCCTTTTTCCTCTTAGGCAGAAGTTTCTGACCCACCAGCTGCTCCCAAATAACCACAGAGTCTTAATATTAATTATAAATGTTTGGCTATATCTTAGGCTTGTTACTAACTAGTTCTTACAACTTAAATTAACCCATATTTCTTATCTAGCCTCTGCCATGTGGTGGTACCTTCTTTCAGCACAGCATGTTTAACTTGCTTCTCTCCATGTCTCCTCTGGTCTGCTGAGACTCTGCCCCTCTTCCCAGCGTCCTCCTAGTCTGGCTTTCCCATCTAATGTCTTCCTGCCCAGCTATGGGCCAGTCAGCTCTTCATTAACCAATGAGAGTAATACATATTCATAGTGTACAAAGATTGTTCCACAGCATTTTCCCTTTTTTGTCTAATTAAAAAGGATGGTTTTAACTTTAACATAATAAAATTATATGCAACAAAAACAGCAAGTAAGAATTACAGTTACAATATGTAGTCTATTTGTATTTGGCAAAATTAGAGAAAATATTTTATTTTTTATCTTATCTTTGTGAGTCTAAAGTTTTATATCTAATTTACCTTTTATCACAACTAAGGAAAACTTTAAGTTTAATTATTTAATCTTTAACTCCATCAAAAACCCCAGAAAGATGTAATGTTACCTAATGACAGGGACATCTGGCTGCCTGCACAGTCACCCAAAATTCTTCTGCAAAACTGGGGCATCCATCTTTGGCCGATGGGCCTAGAATATCTGACAGACTTTTCTAAGAAGCAGGGAATTCTGAAGAACTGTCTACCTTGTCTTGCATCCTGCTGGTCCAGTTTGTACAGTCAGCAATTCAGGCAAGGGTAGTTTTTTCTATTTTTTTCCCAAATGGCTAGCTTTTGCCACAAAGAAAGTAAAGTTTCTTCAATGCCCATCATGTTCCCTGAATTAAATTTTTGCTGCCAGGAGCAGATGTGTCTCACTGTCAAGAAAAATCTTATGTTATAAAAACATTTTAAATGCCATATTCTGTAGGTCTTCAAAATGTTTGAAGACCATCTATCTATCTAAATATATCTGTTTAACCTTGAAAATATACCTAACATGACTACAAATTTGATTATTATAGATGACTACTAACCTGTATTTTTCTAATTATGCATTATATTTTTCAATGAGTTGCATAAGCACAATACTCCAAACAAGAGTAGAAACATACATATAATATAGCAAAAATAACTTTAAATTTGTATCAATAAACCAACATGCATACCAATGTAAAATATTTTGAGATTAATAGTTGCTCTTTGCATTAAAGTAGATTCAATAATATATCCTTTTTTCCCTATCATTCCTATATCATATCCCCCTTTTTTCCTTTAGAAAGAGATCTTTTTTTTGGGTGGGGTGGGGGAGACGGGGTTTCTCTGTGTAGCTTTTAGAGCCTGTCCTGGAACTCACTTTGTAGACCAGGCTGGCCTCGAACTCACAGAGATTCATCTGCCTCTGCCTCCTGAGTGCTGGGATTAAAGGTGTGTGCTACCACAGCCTGGCTAGATAGAGATCTTTGATTTTAACTCTTTTGTTTAGTATTTTTCTTGACTATGACCAACAACAACTTGCAACCAACCCCTTTAACTGATAACAAACATTCATAACCCATCATGTCAGCTGCTCCCAAATAACCACACAGAGACTTATTATTAATTATAAATGCTTGACCATAGCTTAGGCTTATTACTAACTAGCTCTTATGACTTAAATTAACCCATATTTCTTATGGGTTGGTTATAGGTGTTGTTTTTTTCTAGACTGCTTCCTGCTTTCTGGGGCTGGCATCTTTGGGGGAACCTTGAGAAAATCAGGATAATAGTTAAGTCTTGGCTAGAGTAGTCTATAAGGCTGGATCATCTCAGCCAGAAGCCTTGAGGCTGTTCTAGATGCTGAATCACCTGGGCCATCCATTTTTATTAGTATCTGGTCCCCTTGCTCTGAAAATACATAAACTTGTAAAGGTAATGTGTATATCTGCATTAATGTAAGTATAGACTGTGCATTGTATACAAGTCAGCCAAAGATGATTTTTTTGTTTTGTTTTATGTTTAAACAGGTAAAATATACATCACATGTTTGTAGTTTTTCTATGTTTATTTCTTTATGTCTGTAACCAGGATTTTCAGGGGACCTTCCTCNATCAAACCTGATCATCTTTCACCTTGAATGAATCCACAGCCTTTTGTTTTCTGTGAGAACAAAAACATAACCTCTTCCCCAAAGCAACACATCTCTTGACTTCCATTTTGAAGTCAAGATATTTTTTAAATATATAGGTTGGTTTAATTTAGCAGGTGGTTCTCTGTGAGTTCAAGGCCAGCCTGGTCTACAAAGTGAGTTCCAGGACAGGCAAGGTTACACAGAGAAACCCTGTCTCGAAAAACTAAAAAATATAAATTAATTAATTAATTGATTGATTAAAAAAAGAGTTGCTGTGCTCATGATGTCTCTTCACAGCATTAGAAATCCTAAGATATACATTTATGTTCTCAGGGCTGACAGTTTAGGAGAATCTATAAACATCAATTTCCTAAACCAGCATAATCCCTAAAAACAATCTGTAAACATTTGTCCTTATACCCGCAGAGAAATGTAGTCTTCACCTCTTATCAAGGAAACTTCTCTCTTCAACAGGCAGAGACCATACAGAAAACTACAACCAGTCAAAATGAAATGTTGAGGAGCCCAGTCCCAATGGATACATCTACAAAATGCTTCCACACCTAAGTCTCAGGGAACATTGCTGAAGAGGGGGTGAGAAGAGAATTGTAAGATCTAGAAGATGCGTGAGATTGCATCTCCTAGTACTTTGAGAAGGTAGACCCATAAAGTCTCACAAACGGGATTGTACTAATTTGAGCTGAACAAGGTTGACACCAGTGAACATGGCAAACTGGACAGAGAAAACCCCACAAGCCTCAGCCCTACACAAGGAAATATAGGTAACTGTGGAAAGCTGGGAAGAGAAAAGGTGACCTCACCCAGGGAAGAATACAACAATTGGTTGCCCACTACTAAACAGTATTTTTTTTAAGTGTCCAATCTTTATGTTAGAAGTATTTATTTTAATTTATGTATATGATTGCCTGCATGCACTTATATGCATCACATGTATGATTGTTCCCAAGAAATCAGAAGAGAACATAGATCCACCAAAGTAGAGTTAAGGAGAGATGGTTGGGAGCCTTCAAGTTGATACTGGAAAGGAACCTAAGTTCTCTGAAAGAGTAGCAAATGCTCTAAACTGCTAGGCCAACTCTGCAGGCCCTAAGGTGCCCTGTTTTGATATGGGATACACTCCTGAGGGCCAGGTACTTTGTAAGAAGAAAGGAAAGGATGAGCTGATTCTTTAGACTGGGCATCATCTAGACAGGGTAGCCTAAAACACAGTGTGAGTTACAAGGTTCAAGATAGCGGGCCTTGACCTGAAGCTGAACCCACAGCTAATGAATCAGAATATGCAGGAAGATCTAATCCCCTTCACAGGGCACTTCATTGCTGAAGTCACTCCATCGTCTTAAAAAACACTGGCAGTACATGGAGATTCAGAATCCCAGGTGAGCCTTGGGCATAAAGAACCTGGTCCCAGAGTCTCCTTCCTTCTGTGGATGAACTGACCTAGAAAGGGATGAGACCCTCATTGGATGGATACAGTATGTATTCTATTTGCTGTGGATAAGGTGTGTTGTGGGACTCCAACTTCTAAACAGCTAAAATAGGAAACATTTTGGAAGAACAAGATGTCCCATGGTCACAACAGTCTCTTGGCCTGTGACAGCCAACCTCTGTGAGCACTGATGGAACTGTAAGTGAACCTCCACACTTTTCTAGACTGTGTTACTAATCAGGGTCTTGTGTTGAAATGTCACTCTGCTCAGTCACATCACTTCCCAGGGATAGTTCTGTCCAGAGTGTGATTTCCAAGTGTCCTTCACAGTTAGTACATTTATGGAATTACCAGGCACCACAATGACGTGTGAGAACAGGGAGATTTGTTTTTAATAAAGACCAATGAAAATACAGACTAATTAAGATTATCTTTTTGTTAACTGATACAATGAAAGGGAGTAAAATAGCTAGCTTGGCTACTCTCTTAGCAAATAAAGATAAAGCTCACAACGGAACAGTTAACAACCAGGTCTCAGGTCAGTTCTCTAGGCAAGGACTTTTTCTTCAGCCATCTTCAATGTGTGCACAGCACCTCCTATCTGAGTATCCTGGGATGGAATCTCCTGCATTTCTCCAAAACCATCTTCATAGGAGAGTGAGTCTATACTGCTCAGTTCAGTTTGACAATTCTGTACAAATAATTCACCATGCAGCCAAACAATGGGAAGTAAAGAGGGGAAGACAATGTCATAAAGGACTTCAGTTCATTTCAAGTCTTGGATCATAATGTCCTTAATCATATTTTGTGGGGTCACAGGACACCTTGACTGTGAACCTAAAACTTAGATTAATGACTAAGTAGGATACAGAGGAGAGAATTCAGGTTCCTTATCTGACCACAAGTTGACAACTATCACACTAGGAAGCCAGTGGTGAACCTGTTTGACAGAGGTACATTTAGAAACTCGAAATTGCCTTTCTGATTCCACAAGACAACTGTCGCCATTGTCCCATTATACTTCAAGTCAAGTTAGTCCCTGTGGTGTGGATCCCTTGAACACTATTTTGATTCAAATGCATCACACAGTGTCTGAAACCATGTGTTCTGGGACCCCACGATGAAAGTCCCAGCCCTAGACTTTCATTTCTCAGTATCCAGAAGCAACTTTTCCTATTTATTGCCAACACCAACAAAGTCTGCTCTCCGTGTCATAAACACAGCGCCTACAACATTCAAGGCAGATGCGTGTAACAAAGGCTATTGTCTTGGGCTGCCTTTTAGCAGTGAGTATATCCAGGAGCTCAGGACATAGTTGGGCAAACTTCTCCACTAGGACACAATTCATGGGATCGTAGCACTCCAGAGGCGCAGGGTAGAGCTCTACAGTCAGCTTGCTTAGATTGGCCATGGTTTGCAGAAGGTCCTTCAGTACAGCCACGGAGAAGTCGTTATCATAGAAACTGGCCCTGGTGAGCTGGGAGCATTGGCTCAGGGCAGGCAAGAGGGTACTGAGCTGAGAGTCCTTTATTCTGCAGTGCTTTAACTCCAGATGCTGCAGCGTGACTGCTACATTCTCTAGGAGAACTCGGAGATGTGTGGGACGTAACTCGGATAACACTACACCACTGAGGTTCAGGTGCTTCAGTTGACAGAGCCTCTGACACTGTGACAAGTGTTTCAGGTCTGACTGTGAGAGCTGACGGAGAGTGATACGCAAGGACTCCAAGGGGGTCTTCAGGCATCTAGGGAACAAACAGGAAATTAGTTCTGGCTAATGGAGGACATTAGTAAGGTTGACCCTGAGACAGATGGGACCACATATGTAAAGTCAGTCTAGCCTTATGCCGCAGGTCAACACTTGGGATACAACCTGTTGGTTACTGCTCATATAATTGTCTGCTGAGACATAGACATAAGATGGGACAGTCTCAGACCACAGATCTGTAGCTCCCCATCCTCACTCTGTCAATCAGAACTAAAGTTTGCAACAGCAGACTGGGAGGTCACACCCAGAGAGGACCATCACAAAAAGGTTCTGGAAACATCTTGGCATGTGTCCTGCATAGCTCATCACTGTCCTTCCTCTCAATCACAGCCTCTATCCCTGATTTCAGTGCTCCTACCTTTGAAACTGATGGTTCCCCACCCCAGAATCCCCAATTTTCCACCTATTAAGTCCCAACCTGTGCTCATATTATCCTTCTCTATGGGAGAGTTCGAGGCTGACAGAGGATCCAACAGAGGAACAAGCTAGTCTCTGTTCACAGAGATCTGAGTACAGAGCATCTTAGGATCCTGTGCAGGTGGTGGTTGTCCACAGCTCAGGGCCTGCTACTGTCATGTTCCTCCCATTAGTGTAGCCAGGATCTCAAAACGGAATATCCAGAGCACACTCACTGGGTCTGACCCACCCAATACACCTGCTTTCAAGGCAGCTCTGAAAACATCTCCTACCCCAGCTCTGACTCTGCTAAATGAATGGTCATTTAAGAAGGAAAGAAGTTCACCCTTAGATACTGTAATGAGTCCATCATTCTACAATCCACAGTGGCTTGCACACCCCAGGGGACCACTAATGCTGAAGTAAAGGGAAAAGATTTGACTGTCACAGTAGAAACAGCTCTCCATCCTTCCTTACCTGAACAACTGTTTCATATGGTGAGAGGAAAAGTAGACTCCATCCAAAGAGAGACTCTGGAGACAGTTGAGTTTGGAGAAGTGAGAAAGGAACTTGGTAACACATTTCTCCTCTGTGTCTGTCAATGTACTTACATCCCTGTGTGTGTTCAAGTAGATGTGAGTTAGATGGAATTTGCGAAGATTTCTCATACGGCCAAGGCAAGGTGCAAAGTGACCCAGGAAGGACAGAGCCTGATTTGTGAATAGTTCCAATTCCTCGATATAGTCTGGCGGGAAAATGTCCAAGACTTCCTTGACAGTCTCCACAGGGAATGCACAAATATTCATCTTCAGACAGCACAGCCGCACCGAGCCTTTTCTCTGCTGGGCCCACTGCAGCAAGCGTGTTTGGTGTTCTTTCAGGTGGAACCTGAGGCTAAGGTCAGTGACCACCTTCAAACGCCGCCTCAGCGCGTATCTAGGAAGGCTCTTCCCTACTTGCATCTCACTCCCAGGCTCTGAGGAGCGGGCTCCTTCCTGTGTTCCAGTCCATACATCCCAGAAATCCTGGTGCACATTCCTCAAGTCAAGTACTCGAAGCTTCCACCGTCTGGGAGGAAAAAGGATCGAGTTTCATAATGTAAACGGGGAACTGACACAGAGACAGCTTGTGTCCCACTTCTCTATTTTCGGCTCCAGCACGGCCCCTCTCACCTGCCAGGCAAGGACTCGTCGCCTGAATTGCGTCTAGAGACCTTTCCTGTTTCCCTCCATTCAATTACTCTAGACTTGTGTCTCTTTCACATCAAGTGCCTGTAGGAGAGCCAAGGAAAGGCTCGTCCCACTACGGCTTCACGTACTCTGAGCCATCCTCCACTCCTGACTGCCATTTATACCAGCTCTCAACTTAATACAAGTTCTACAGACCTCCAAGTCGGTAACAACAGAAGCCTCTGTCCACTTTGACCCTGTTCTCCCTGACCTCACATGTATCTTACCATTAGCCCAGTCTCTACCCTTCTCTTCCCCTTGGGTCTTGCTTACCTGGGAGGAACCTTCTGTGACTGAAGCATATCTACGCCATCCAGAACTGCTTGCAATGCCTCCACATCAGGGGTCTTCATCAGGGCCCCCACAGGGAGGCAAGAGAAGGGCCAGGCTGCCACCATTGCCTTCAATATCTCCATGTGTCTACCATCGAAGGCCTGCTTGAAGAGTGATGGGAAGAAATTCACGGGCAGGTCCTCCAGGGCAGAGATGGCCAAGGCCTGGTTCCTCAGCAGGCTCTGACCTGTCAGCTGCAGGAGTGCAGGTGTTTTGTTGATGCTCATGCTGATAAAAATTTCAGTCAGAAGGAACCTGGGGAAGCATTTAGGAGACGTATTTTGAGCTTATGTTTTGGGAATTCCTACTTCTCACACATTTCAGGAACCCAGAGGGTCAGAGTCCTAAGTCTGGCAATAATGGAGAACTTGGTGTGCTCTATTATACCATCTGGTGGTGTCAAAGCCAACTTCCATCACTCTCGGCATGTGGAGTCTCTTATAAGACCCCACACAGGCACAAATTAATCATTGTTCCACCAGGTACCTACCCCTGCTCTTCTGATCCCACTGGGAGTTGGAAGGGTTATTCAGGAGCATGCAGACTGACCAGACCCTTGCTACAGGAAAGACATTGACCATCTTTCCAGGCTCTCAAGAAAATACAGTGTTCATATCACATTTCCAACCCACCCTTATTGTGCTTTCAACAAACTGATCCCTCCTGGGAAGGACTGAAGAGAATTTGTGAAATGCCTGTCAGGACACACTACTTCTAAATGCTTTAGAGATGGATGTGGAGGTGCTGACCTATATTATACTTATTTGGGGGAGGAGGTCAAAGGTCTTAAAATTTTTGGTCACCAGCCTACACAGTCAGATCATGTCTGAAATGTAAGACATGCAACTTTCCCCAACACAACTAGAGAGCCATGCTATTGAATGAGAGAACCTGTAAAATGACAGTCTTAGATGGGAAGCCACGTGTACAGAGCCTACAAGGATGAAGATTTCCCATGGTACCTTGTGGTCTGTAGAGGAAGAAGATGAGAAAAAACGACCAATATTTTTAAGTTTTTGTTTAGACTTTAAAATATGTTGTTGCCTGTGTTGGAGGCTTGAGTAGAATAGGCTAGGCTGCCAAACATGAATTATGTATCCCAGGCTAGCCCCTACTCTTCATGCTCCCGCCTGCCTGTCAGTGTTGGAATTGTATTTTTTTTCCACCATACATGGCTAGTGCACTCTGCATTTAAAACACTGCATAAATGTTATCAACTAGGAGCCTACAATCCCATCTCTTTGGAGGAAGTTTGAAGGATTCCAGGTCAGACTAATCTAATAGGTGTATTTCAGGCTTGTCCAGGTTGGGGGGGAGGATATCAAAGTAAATATGATTTAAAATGTCTTCATTGAAGTTGCTTAGTAGTGGGGTTTGATCACAAGTTCTGTACCATTCAACCACATTTCCAGGTCATCTATTTCATTTTGTTTAAATTTATGTAGAGATAAATTCTCCTCATGCTGTCAGCCGGGCGGTGGTGGCCCATGCCTTTAATCCCAGCACTCGGGAGGCAGAGGCAGGCGGATCTCTGTGAGTTCGAGGCCAGCCTGGGCTACCAAGTGAGTTCCAGGAAAGGCGCAAAGCTACACAGAGAAACCCAGTCTCGAAAAACAAAAAAACAAACAAACAAACAAACAAAAAAATTCTCTTCATGCTGTCAAGTACAGGGTGGAATGTGATCTTTTGTGCTCAGGGCCTTCATTCTGGTTTCTAGGTGTGGCTGTTACATGCAACCTGGCATATATATATATATATATATATATATATATATATATCACTCTCGGACAATGTCTAGTCAAACAGTCAAGGCTGAAGCAACCACATTTCAACAGCTTCGGTTCCCAGACCAGCTGGGACTTGTGGTTTGTGTCTATCAAGCCATCCACAGGACAGTTTGTAAGCTACAGTTAAGAGGAAAGTTCAGTTCATACAACTGCAAACCCATAATCTGTGGAACATACTTGAAGAGATTACAAGGGGATTAAATTACAAAGAGGATCCTAATTCTAATTCCAGAATGAGAGTAGAAAACTCATCAGAGACAGTAGATCTAGAGTTCAAGTTCAGCCTTGCCTATTTTGACCTCATCTCTAAAAATTCAAATGANCCAAAGAAACTGACATGTAAACTCCTATGCAATGGTCATTTTTCATTAAAACCAAACTATACCAAATCTAAAAATATTCAATTTTAATCTGGAAATGTAGCTTAGTTGGTGATAAGGCTAGACCAGCATGCATTACACCTTCTAATGTAGTTGAGTGACTTACCTGATATGGACACTGGTTACAGGCTCCTATTCCCAGCAGGGCCAGGCAGTGACTCTAGGCTCCAGGACTCTGAGGTTCCAGTAGGCCTCCTATGACCCTTTTATACACCTTCCTCCTCACCCCTCCCCAGGTAGTCCCACCCCTCTGCTAAAATCTTCTATCTGATTGATCCAATGAGTCTCCACCCACTTAATCCTGTTAATGATTGATTTTTTCTACTGTAGATTGATTGAATCAGGCCTATCCTGTGAAAACAAAAACACCAAAATAGAAAGTCAATATTCCAATGCTTGATAGATTGACTTATTTTGTATGTGTATATTTACATGAGCACATTTATATATGCATATATTTTAGTGTGTGGTTTTAGTGACTATGTGTGTGTTTCAGTGTGGGTTTTATATTGTGTGTGTGTGTGTTTGTGTGTGTGTGTTCTTGAGTGTGTAGTGAATGTTAGGCTAGCCAAAGGCTACATGGTGAGCTTTTGTCTCAAAACAACAACAACAAAATAAAAACCAAACACAAAACCAAATCACACCACATGAATATGTTGCAGATGAGAAAGGGCTGAGGTGGGTGGCAGGAACCTGTAGTCCTCACTAGCAAGAAGCTTAATTGGGATATGGCTCGATAGAGCCATATTTAGAACCATCAAGANTAAGAGGGACACTTTCTCTCAAAGTGTGAAAAATCAACAGCAAAGCATGATGAGATGGAAGTCAACCAAACAATAAAGCTTTATTAATATATCTGTGTCATCCTGAACAGGGTGCACACTCTTGATCTTAGCACTCGACAAGCTGAGGCACAGGATCTCTGTGAGTCTCAGTCCTTACCTGATCCACAGTAAGAACTGTCTAACAACAACATCAAATTCCAAAAAGAAAACAGTAGAAACCTCAGTGCATCAAATGGTCTTCAGAACTCCCTAACCCAGCAAGCCCAAGAAGGCTCAGTAGGTAAGGCACTTGCTCCCAGCCTGAAGACCTGAGTTTGATTTCTGGAACCCAGGAGGAGAACAGACTCCTGGAAGGTTTCCTCTGACCTCCACACGTGCACCATGNCATATGGCCCATCCACCAGTAATTAATTGTAAGANTTGTTTTTGAATTTCCTTTTCCCAACAGCAGGGAAGCAGAGAGGCAGCACTAGGCTTGGACTGGTCTTTATGACATCTGCTGGGCACATGTGCACGATAGTCACCTTCACATTCAGGGGAGAGGGCTGTAGTGTCAGGAGTTCAAGAACATGCTTCCTCATATAGTAAAATATAGAGAGAAAAATCAGGGAAATTGATTCAATTAGAAATTAAATCATTTAGGTGACCATGTCGTTACTATTGGGGGTAGCTCTCCGCCATATAGAAGACACTACCTCATATCGGATACCATGGTGCACAGTCTCTTATACTGTTTCTGCCCCCCTCTTCCTGCATGTTCCTGAGCTTTAGGTGTAGGGATTGGGTTTTAGATGTATTCATTGGGGATAGGCACCCCATTGTTATTTATTCTCTCCTTTTTCACCATTATAGATTTCTGTGATGGACTCCATCTACTTCAACAAACAAACAAACATCTTTTTGATACTGGATAAGAGCTACACTTATCTGTGGCTACAAGGATGGGTTCTAATAATCCAGTTGGGACATACACTGGCATTGAAATGGAGCAGTAGTGGGTTCTCCTCTGGGGTCCACAACCTCACCAGCCACAAGGAGGTGGCTAGGTTTCTAGTACCAGGCATATATTCCATCCTTTAGAGAAGACCAGAAGTCCAGTTAGGTTGCTGTTGGTCACCTCCGAGACATGAGTGTCATTATTGCACCCTCGGGTCTATCTCAACATATCTTGTCCTGCTATGGTGATTCATAGGCTTCATAACCAGTAGGATTTTTCATTGTCTTTCTCCCTAGCAGCCTGCAAAGCACCTTTGTCCATAGAACTTCCAGGTCAGTTCCAGCTTCCGTTCCTACCAGTCCTTTGTCCAAAGTGTGTGGTGCCTTTAGCAATAAGTCTGACTTTCAAGTTCTGGGATGCAACTGAGGGCAATGTGGTTTAGAACGGTCTCCTGGGCTGCCCNGACATAACATGCATCACATGAATGCAGGCAAACACTCATACACATAAAATAAACATAGATGAATGTTTAGAAACCCCTGGATGTGGTGATATATTGTGTACTCTAATAAAACTTGCCTGAAGATCAGAGAACAGAACAAGCCACTAGATTAAACATAGAGGCCAGGCAGTGGTGGCACACACCTTTAATCCCAGTACTGGGAAACACACACACCTTTAATCCTAGCGCTCAGGAGGCAGAGATCTGTCTAGATCTCTGTGAGTTCAAAGTCACCCTGGACTACATAAGATTGACTCAGTCTAGGAGAGAAACAGAGCCAGGCAGTGGTGGCACACACCTTTAATCCCGGTACTTGAGATGTCACACCTTTAATCCCAATATTTTGGATGCACACACACCATTAATCCCAGCACTAGGAAGGAAGTGATAGCTGGACAGAGAAAGGTAAATAAGGCATGAAGAGACATGAACCTTTTCAGGCTGAGGAGTCCTAGAGGTGAGACCTGGCAGTGGCTTGTTCCTTTGTCTCTCTGATCTTTCAGCATTTACCCCAATATCTTGCTCTGGATTCTTTAATTATAAGACCAATGTAGCAACTCCTGTTATACATGGAACTACAGACAGTTCTCACTTCTTTCCCTAGCTCTACCCCTTTAATTTCCTTCTCTTGCTTTATTGCTCCATCTGGTCCTTCAAGTACAATACTGAAAAGGAGCAGGGATAGTGGCCATCCCTGTCTACTCCCTGACTTCACTGGAATTCCTTCAAGTTTCTCTCCATTTAACATGATGTTGGCTGTGGGTTTCTCAGATAGAGCTTTTCTTGTGTTAAAGTCTCTTCCCTGTCCCCCTAAGTTTTTGGACTTTTATCATCAAGGCATGTTGGATTTTGTAAAAGACTATTTCCACTTCTATTGATATAATTAAGTGACTTTTGTCTTTAAGTCTATTTATTTATTTATTTTACATTTGTTGACGTGTATGTTGAATAACTTCTGTACTTCAGAGATAAATGATCATGCTGGGTAATCTTTTTATGTATGCCTGTGTTGTGTTTGCAAGTATTGTATTGAATATACTTAGATCTATGTTTATCAGAGATATTCATTGATTTTTGTTGTTGTTGTTGTCTGTTTACCTGGCATTGCTATTACAGTCATGCTGGCTCTAAAGAAGGAATTTAGGAGTGCTCCATCTGTTTTTTTGTTTTGTTTTGTTTTGATAGTTTAAGAAGGATTGGCTGTAGTTCTCATTTGAATGTCTGCTAGGATTCTGTTGTGAATCCATCAGGTCCTGGAACATTCTTTAGCCAGAAGGATTTTTATTACCATATCAATTTTCTTCATTTGTTATGGGTCTGTTTAGGTTAATGACTTCTTTCCCTCCTCCCTCTTCGGTTTTTTTGAGGCAAGGTTTCTCTATTTAGCCCTGGCTGTCCTGAAACTCACTCTGTAGACCAGGCCTGCCTCTGCCTCCAAGATTGGTGATTTAATCTCAGATGGTGATTAAACACATGTGCCACCACCACCCAGCTTGGGTTCTTGACTTCTAATTGGCTTAATTTTGGTGGTTTGGCTGAATCTTAAAAATCACCTATTTCTTTTAGGTTTTTAGCTTCATAGAGCACAAGTTTTAAGGATTTCTTTGGTAACTATTGTAATGTGTCTCTCTTCAACTCTGACTCTGTTATTTGGGTCCCATCTTGCTTTCTTTAGGTTAGTTGGGCCAAAGGTTTGTCAGTCTTGTTTATATTTCCCCAAAAACCACCTCTTAAATTTGTTGATTCTTGGGCCAGGTGATGACGGTGGTGCACACCTTTAATCCCAGCACTAGGGAGGCAGAGACAGGAGGATGTCTGTGAGTTCAAGGTCAACCTGCTCTATAGACCAAGTTCCAGCACAAGCTCCAAAGCTACAGAGAAACCCTGTCTGGAAAAACAAAACAAAACAAAACAAAAAAGATTGTTGAACTCAGAAGTCAGGCTTCTGCCTCCTCCCTGCTGGGATTGAAGGTGTATACCACCAGGCGTGGCTTTCTATTTTATTAGTTTCTACTGATTTTTCTTATCTCTTGCTGCCCACTGGGTTTGGATTTGGTTTGTTCTTGTTTCCAAATTTTTGCGTTCTAATTTCCCTTTAGTTCCAGGAAATTCACTGTCTCTCTCTTTCTTTCTTTCTTTCTTTCTTTCTTTCTTTCTTTCTTTCTTTCTTTCTTTTCCTTCCTTCCTTCCTTCCTTCCTTCCTTCCTTCTTTTCCCTTTGACCTATTCTCCATTCTGTAACAAGTTGTTTTTACTATCATGAGTTTTTGTAGATTACTAGAGTTTTTCTGTCAATTTTTAGATTTATTGTAATGTGTTTAGATAGTGTAAGGTCTCATTTGCTCACCATCATTGAGTCCAGTATATTTTGAGGCCATGACTTCTTGGGGCTCACTCTCACTGATCAGAAAGTTCAGTGCCATTCCTACAGATAAAGGATCTCAAGACCTTAAAAGTGGTGACAAGAATAGTAGCCAATAACTGGATGTCAAAATGTAGAAGATTGCAAATAGATCCATATTTGTCACCATGCACAAAACTCAAGTCCAAGTGGATCAAAGACCTCAACATAAATCCAA
>LZPO01066378.1:89173-105603 GCA_001675575.1 Neotoma lepida | reverse complement strand
AAAAAAAAAAAAAAGAGTAGCCAAGAAGGACCTCAGATGGTGAGCATCTAGTTTCTCAGGGTCTGACAATTAAATCAAAACTACCACTTATTAACATGTACTGCTAGAAGCTTCTTTTAGAAAAAACAAATTTTATTTGACTCTTAAGTCACTTGTCCCCATGGTCCCATTGTTCTCCATGTCAACTTTCCCCTTCCAGATGAACTGCTACATCATATTCCTGATCCCCTCTCTCCCACAACGTTCTGTGTCTATTTGATGAGACACCCATCCTTTGGACTTCACCTCCCAGTGCCCAGAAGCAACCCTGTTTTCACAAAGAGAACTCTGGTCTCTAGTCATAGTCATAATACATAAAACAGGTACTAACAGCAAAGCAGACATATTTAGGCTGCCTTATGGCCCTGAGAATATCCATGAGCTCAGAACAATGTTGGGCAAATCTATCTTTGAGGACATGACCCATGTCATCATAGCACTCCAAAGGGGCAGGGTACAGCTCCAGGATCAGCTGGCTCAGATTTGCTGTGTGGTGAAAAAGGTCCTGAAGGACAGTCATGGATATGTCATTGTCACGGAGGTTGATCTTAATGAGCTGGGTACACTGGCTTAAGACAGGCAGGAGGGCGCTGAGCTGGGAGACCTTCATCCTACAGCCTTCCAATTCCAGGATCTTCAGAGTGGCTGCAACTTTCTTCAGAAGACTATGGAGGGGCCCAGTACTTAAACAGGACAATACCACACTGCTGAGGTTCAGGTGTGTGAGCTGATGTAGGTTCAGACTCAGGGGTAGATGATTCAAGTCTGCCTGTGAAAGCTGGGAATGAGTGATGGACAGGGTCTCCAAGGGAGTCTTCAGGCACCTAGGTAGAGACAAGAGATGGAGTTGGGGAGTGTTAGTGACAGGGTTGACACTGAGATGGACAGGTTAGTATTGTTCAAGTTCAGTCTGACCACATGATAGACATGCACATCAGGATACTGTCAATGTCTTCTCATTCAAGTCAGTGTTTACACCAAGGTCAGTCAGCATCATAGTGGCACGTGTGCATCAGTACATGCACACGAACATTACTTTACTAAAGCAGAAAACCCCAGTACTGGCCACCTCAGCGATACAGAGCACACACAAACCAGTCAAGACCAGTTACACACATAAGATGTCTCGGCAGAGCTTCTGGACACCTGCATCAGCAGCAGAGTTGATCCCTTCTCACACTGCGTCACCCCAGCCTCTGACACTCAAGCCTGGTGCAAGAATTTCCCCAGCTACTCAGCCTCTACCAAGGCCCCACACTGAGACAGAGGCAGGCTGCCACTCCTTCCCAGAATCTCCAGCCCTGTTGGATCCACTGTGCCTGGCAGATAGCAGATATTGAGGGCCCTCTATGTGCAGAGCAGCACAGAGAAAGGTTTTGCTCTGATCTGCAGGACAACTTCCTGTCTTACCTTAGCAATGTTTCCAGGTTGCCTTTTAGAAAGTAGATGTCATTCATATAAAGATGCTCGAGACAGTCCTGGTTGGGAAACTGAGGAACGGGCTCAGTGACACAATTCTTCATGTCTGGTGGAGCAGAGTTACCACTGAAGAGAGTCTGACAGATTCCCAGGAGAGGGAGTTTGCAAAGATTTCCCAGCTGTCCCAGGCAATGTGCAAACCAGGCGTGGTTTCCCTGTTGCCACCAGGAATTCAGTTCCAAGTCCTGGACACAGTCTCTGTCTAAAATGTTCAAGATCTCTATGACAGTGTAGACATGTGATGCTCCAATCTTCAGCTCCCTACAGCACAATTGCACTGAGCCTTTTCTAAGCCTGGCCCACTTCAACAAGTATTTGTCAGTTTCCTTGAGACACTCCCCAGAGAGGCCAATATCAACCAACACCCTCAAGGGCTGCTTCACCTCATGCTCTGGATCGTGCTCCATAGTTTGTTTCTGACTCAGGACCTGTGGGGTGTAGCTGACATCTATGCCTCCAGCCTGTCCATCCCAGGAGTCCTGGTACGCTTTCTGCAAGTCAAGCACTTGGAGTTTCCACCTCCTGGAGAAAGCAGGTAGAAATCAGANCTAGGATCAGACCCCACATAGTCCACTACTCTTGCACTGCTAAACTCTTACTTTCCCTTCTCCGCTGTCTGATAGGTAGCTCTATGTTTTCAGCACTGGGCATCAAGCCCATGGTCTCATGCCCTGGGAAGAGCTCTTTGCCTCACTGGCATCTATAGTTCTGTTTTATTGCCCTCTACTGTATTCCCCTGGGGTCCTGCCTGATCCCATTTTGCTTAGAGGCACACGGACAGGCACCCTCCTCTGTGGCTGTATCAGAACTAAACTGCCCTCCACACCTGACAGTCTTTTGTACCCTCTGCAAGATCTGAGGCCTCTGCATCCCTCCAAACTGGCCGGATGAGAAGCCTCAGATCCACATTAGACCACACTCTCCCTCACTCTAATTGTCTCCTGACTGAACCTCCAGGACCATTAGAAGGTTCTTGCCTACCTGGGGCGCACCTTCTGTGTCAGCAGAAAATCCAGTGCATCCAGCACAGCCTTCAAAGTCTCCATGTGTGAGATAGGCATCAAGGTCCCCATGGGGAGGCAGTGAAAGGGCCAGGCTGCCACCATCGCCCTCACAAGGTTAGTCTGTCTGCCAGTGAAGGCCTCCTTGAACAGTGGCGGGAAGAAGTCTGTGGGCAGGTACTCCAGAGCAGAGATGGCCAAGGCCTCGTCCTTCAGCAGCCACTGCACTGCCTGCTGCTGGAGTGTGTCTTGAGCCGGGTCACTCATTCTTGTAGCTCCTCAGGGTCCAGAATCTTGAAGAGACTTCCAGGAAAGGACACATTTTCAGGCTAAAGCTTAGAAAGCCCTTCTCCCCCATTAATGGATTCACTCAAGGGCATAGTCACACCTATGACAATACCTTAATACCTGATACTCAGTTTACCTTATGCCACTCACTATCTGCTGGAATCAAACCATAACGACAGCAAATCCAGCCATGAAACTCCTGGCAGACAGCATGGGGAAACACACTTGCCCATGTGATCACACATTCCCCAGTGTCTCATCTAATCACAGCCACTGCTCCTCATAATCCCATTCCCACTCGGAAGGGGTACCCTGGAACCTGTAAACTGAGACACATGCAGCATTTAGAGTCTGAGGAAGTGAACTGTCAGCTTGCACAGCCCTGGCTGCAGTGAGTGTTTCTAAGTCAGTGTGCAAACAACACAAAATTCCACAAGTGATAAAGCCATGCAACCTCGTGCAGAATGTCTGGAAAAAGGTGGGCCACACAGACTATTTGCTGAGTTCCAGACTATCCTGTACTATAGAAGACTGTGAACTTAGAAAAAAAATGTTGCCGGGCACGCCTTTAATCCCAGCACTTAGGAGGCAGAGGCAGGCGGATCTCAGTGAGTTCAAGCCCAGCCTGGTCTACAAAGGGAATTCCAGGACAGCTAGGACTGTAACACAGAGAAACCCTGCCTCAAAAAAAACAAAAAACAAAAAAACAAAAAAAAAGAAAAAAATTCAAACAGGTGTAAATAAAAAGCTATCAAAAATATCTCAGTAGTTAACACCAAAAGTTTCAGCCATTTGCAAAGTTGAAGCAGGAGAATTAGAAGTTCAAGGACACCTTAGCTGCAAAGTGAGACACTGTCTCAAAAACTAAACACAAATAAAACCTTGATCTGAATCTTCCATGGTGGTCCGTGATGGTAAGTAACTCCAGTAGCATCGGTCAGTGGAAGGCCAGCCTCACAACAAGGCAGGCCTGTAGCAGAAACACACACAAACAACATACTAGCTAACAGACAACATTACACATTCCAGATGAAGACCTCTCCAAACCAATGAAGGATCTAAGAAATCCTGAACCCTCTCCTCTGAAGAGCCTGAAAGGAGAACCCCCTGTCCCATCTTGGACCTAATGTCACCCATGGATACTGACTAGACTGGAGGATGGGGTGTCTTGATGGAGGTGGGTTACTTACCAGAGGCTGGCTGTGTTGGCTCTCCTATTCCCAGCAAGGCCAGGGAGTGACTCAGCTCCAGGACTCTGAGTTTCTTCTCCAGCTCCTCTGACCCTTTTGTAGGACTTTCCATTCTCACCTCCCCTTTGTAGTCACACCCAACCACAAGCTGCAGTCTGATTAGTGGATGTGGGTCTCTCTCCTGTTAATCCTATTTGGAATTTTGCATTATGTAGATTGAATCATGTCTCAGTGTGGGAAAGAGAAAAATCAAGGTCAGGGGATCCTCTGTGGTACCTTTCTACAATCTCTGAGTTCTAAGATTTGTTTATTTGATGATTTTGGAGTTTCTTTCCAGAGAGGGTCTCGCTATAGTTTATGCCAACCTGGAACTTATTGTGTAGCCTAAGCAGACTTCGAACTCTCGGTAATCCGTCTACCTCAGAATCTGGCTATGAAATGAGATTATGAGAGAGAGCTACCACACTCGGTTAGTTCTATGGAGTTCTAACTATGAGTCAGCTCTGAGTTAATCTGTTTCTAACAGACAGACCACATAAACCTAAGAATATCATGATCAAGAGGCCTGTGTCCCTGTCAAAATCATGAGTTTGGATTCAGAATCTGAGTTGGAGGCTGTAGCAAGCATCTGCTGTCACAGACACTAATTGACTAGAGCCACGTGATGGCACACACCTTTAATCCCTGCACTCAGGAGGCAGAGGCAGGAGGAGAGCTGAGTTCAAGGTCAGCCTGGCCTATAGAGGGAGTTCCAGGATAGCCAGAGCTACACAGAGAAACTCCACAAAGGGTGGGGCATTGGTGGCAACACCTTTAATCCTAGCACTTAGGAGGCAGACCCAGACAGATCTCTGCCAGCCTGGTCTACAAAGGACAGCCAGGGCTACACAGAGAAACCCTGTCTCGAATAAATAAATAAATAAATAAATAAATAAATAAATAAATAAATAAATAAATAAATAGATAGATAAATAAATAAATAAATGGGAATAAAGAAGGAAGGAAGAAGTAGGCAGGAGGATATTTTGAGTCCAGGAGTGGGAGGTAGGCCCTGGGTGGTGTATTTCCACAGGCAGAATACTTGCAGAGCTTGCATGAGGTCCTGGGATCCTTCCTCGGCACTCCATAAACCAGGCTTTGTCCTTGTTGGCAGCAAATAAGGGGATGGTATTTCTGCATACTGAGAAATAAAAGCCCAGGAACAGGTCTTTCACCAGTGGGATCAAGAGCATACAGCTTCACACACTGCTCAATGTGTTGGAAACAAAATGATGTACATGATACCAAAGATGATTGTGGTGCCTGATTCTCCTGGTCGTGGCTTCATCCCTCCACCGGGTCCCCCAGTCCCCCCTGTGGATCCAAGGAGCCAGTTCATGGGAAGGGCCCACCCTTTCCCCCCACCTCCTCCAAGAAACATCTATGGAGCTCCTCCAGATTATTTTTCTCCACCTAACGACTTCCCTGGCCCAACACGTCTTCCATTCCCAGGGAGAAATGTGTACCCACCGAGGGGCTTTCCACCATACCTTCCCCCAAGAGCTGGGTTCTTCTCCCCACCCCACCCCACAACCTGAAAGTAGAAGAGAGCTCCCTCCAAACTTGATTCCACCTTCAAAAGAACCTGCAGCCAAACCTCCAGAAACACAGGAGACCTGACAGTGGTGCTGGTCTGTTCAGCAGTCATTTTCTTCTCATTTTCAGTTTAAGTAACTGCTACTACTTATGTGATTATATTTTTGCTCAAATTGAAGCTTAATGGAATTATAATTGTCAAGACGGTATTTTGTAAATAAACATGATTTAAAAATGAATCTTATGAGTAAATTATTTCCATTTTATTTTATCTGAATAGTATATTTTACTTTGATTACCTCATTCATATTTAGTAATTTTATATATGTAATCTTATAGTTGGGGATATCTGAAACTCAAAAGGCTACATCTTTATACCAGGAATGTGTTCATCGTGGTTGTAGACAAATGTAAAAGTAACTTTATGTACAATGAAATAAATTTTAATTGATTTTAAAAAAATGATGTACGGTTGGGTCAGATCACATGGGCCTGGATTGACATTGAGAGCAAGGGGTCCATCGGACAGCTGAACATGGAATCATAAAGACTCTACAAGGATGGGAGTTATAAACTAACAGTCAGATCCTGGAACCTGGATGCAATCCTTCTACCCTCCTCCTTAGTTATTGCCTCTTCCCAGGTTCCCGGTCAGGACAGTCCTGTGACTATAGGGATGCAAAGGTCCTGTGATGTCTGAGCTCTTGTCAAAGTAAACAGAAGCCATTCTGCCATTGCCTCCTTCTCCCTGCCTGCCAGGCTTCTGTTACATCCCAATTGTGTGGCTGCTGGTTGCATGAAGTTGTCAACCTCAACTGAGCAATGCAGACTTGCTACCTTAGGAGGTTTTCTAGATGGCCAGATGATTGCAATCCAGGGTACACACAGGAGGAGGCGCTGTGGGCACGTCAAAGGTGGCAGAAGCAAACTAAAGACAGCACAGAGCAAAGGGAGCAGGATCTACTGCACTCTGTTCCTCCCCCCCTCTCTCTCCCTCCCTCCCTGCCCCTCCCTTCGGACACATACAGCCCAAACCAGCCTTAAACTCCAGATCTTCTTTCCTCCATTTCCTGGGTGTTGAGATTGGTGATTGACACCACCGTGTCTGTGGGTCCTGTCCTTTAGGATTCCCAGCTTCTGGCNGCAACTTGCACATAAGAGCCTCCAGGAGATGGACAAATGTCCCTGTCCTGTCCTAAAGGACTGACAACCCTTAAGAACTACAATATAAATGTTCAAATGTGAACTGTCCCTATTGGGCTAATGAGTCCCAAAGCCTAGTCCTTGTACCTTTCTCCCCTGGATAAGCAAATAGCAATAAAGAATTTTTAAATCATTTCACCTCTTATTGGTATATTTATTAAAAATATGGGTGACACCTTTACAATAGCCACAAATAATATAAAATACCTTGGAGTAACACTAACTAAACAAGTGAAGGACCTGTATGATAAGAACTTTAAGTCTCTGAAGAAAGAAATTGAAGAAGATATCAGAAAATGGAAAGACCTCCCATGCTCATGGAGAGGTAGGATTAACATAGTAAAAATGACAATCTTACCAAAAGCAATCTACAGATTCAATGCAATCCCCATCAAAATCCCAACACAATTCTTCACAGACTTAGAAAGAACAATACTTAACTTCATGTGGAAAAACAAAAAACCCAGGATAGCTAAAAGAATCCTGGGCAATAAAGCAACCTCTGGAGGCATCACCATCCCTGACCTCAAGCTCTACTACAGAGCTATAGTAATAAAAACAGCTTGGTACTGGCATAAAAACCGACATGTGGACCAATGGAATTGAATTGAAGACCCTGACATCAGTCAGCATACATATGAACACCTGATTTTTGACAAAGAAGCCAAAACTGTACAATGGAAAAAAGAAAGCATCTTCAACAAATGGTGCTGGCATAACTGGATGTCAACATGTAGAAGATTGCAAATAGATCCATATCTGTCACCATGCACAAAACTCAAGTCCAAGTGGATCAAAGACCTCAACATAAATCCAGTAACACTGAACTTGATAGAAGAAAAAGTAGGAAGGACTCTTGAACGCATTGGCACAAGAGACTGCTTCCTAAATATAACACCAGTAGCACAGACACTGAGAACAACAATTAATAAATGGGACCTCCTGAAACTGAAAAGCTTTTGTATGGCAAAGGACACAGTCAATAAGACAAAACGACAGCCTACAGAATGGGAAAAGATCTTCACCAACCCCCACATCTGACAAAGGGCTGATCTCCAAAATATATAAAGAACTCAAGAAACTAGACATCAAAATATTGAACAATCCAATTAAAAAATGGGCTACAGAACTAAAGAGAGAATTCTCAAAAAAAGAATCTCAAATGGCTAAAAGACATTTAAGGAAATGCTCAACATCCTTAGTCATCAGGGAAATGCAAATCAAAACAACTCTGAGATACCATCTTACACCTGTCAGAATGGCTATGATCAAAAACACTGATGACAGTCTATGCTGGAGAGGATGTGCAGCAAGGGGAACACTCCTCCACTGTTGGTGGGAGTGCAAACTTGTACAACCACTGTGGAAATCAGTATGGCGGTTTCTCAGAAAATTGGGAATGAATCTTCCTCAAGACCCAGTGATACCACTCTTGGGTATATACCCAAGGAACGCTCATTCATACCGCAAAGATACATGCTCAACTATGTTCATAGCAGCATTATTTGTAATAGCCAGAACCTGGAAACAACCTAGATGCCCATCAACTGAAGAATGGATTAAGAAAATGTGGTACATATACACAATGGAGTACTACTCAGCAGAGAAAAACAATGACCATATGATATTTGCAGGCAAATGGATGGAACTAGAAAATATCATCCTGAGTGAGGTAACCCAGACTCAGAAGGACAAATATGGTATGTACTCACTAATAGGTGGATACTAGATATAAACCAAAGGACAATCAGTCTGCAANCCACAGATCCAGGGAGGCTACCTAGCAGGAAGGACCCTAGGATGACTGTAGCATAAAATAAGTTTTGGTTTTGCCCAGTCACTGGGCAAGCTTTAATGAAACATTTCACTACTAGGATGAGAATTTGTACCTCTATCTATGTTCAAGCTATCTGTATATTATCTCTCCTGAAGTTGTACATCGAATGTTTCAATAATAATAAAAAAATGATATCCTCCTGCCACCTGATGCCATTTGGCTCAGGCAGGTGCTATACACCCACAGGAAAACCTGTGTCCTCAAGTTGTTGGATGTCAGGAAATCATCCACAAGCCCACAGGATAACATTCTGCTCAGAAGGGTGGAAGCCACACACAGGCCAGCCTATTTCCCAAGGCCTAGGCTGCAGGAAGACATTCTTGGTCCTTCCTGATGCCATTCAGTTCAGGCAGGAGCTAGAAACTCACACCAGCCTGTATCCATAAGGCATGGGCTACCAGGAAGACATCCATGGGCTCAATGATGCCATTTGGCTCAGGTGGGTGCTGGATACCCACCTGAGTTCTAAGGCTTGGCTGGATGGATTATATTCATGGGCCTGCATGTTACCATTCAGCTCAGGGATGTTCTACTGATCCACAGGTTAGCCTGGATACTCAAGGCCTGGCCTGGCAGGAAGACATCCACAGCTTCAACAATGTCATTTGACTCAGGCCAATGCAAGCAACCAACCTACCAGCCTGGATCCTCAAGTCTTGGGTGGTGGGAAGACACTCAAGGGCCCACCTGATGCAATTCCACTTAGGCAGATGTTAGACACCTACAGGACAGCCTGGTTCCTCAGGGTTTAGGCTGCTAGGAAGACTTCCATAGGCCAGCCTGGCTTCTCAAGTCCTGGGCTGGTAGGAAGACTTCAAAGTGCCCACCTGATGCCATCTCACTCAGGTGGATGGAAGCGAACCACAGGCCAGCCTGCATCCTTAAGGCCTGTGTTGGTGGGAAGACATCCAGGGTTCACGTGATGCCATTTGGCTCTGGCCAGTGCTAGCCACCCACAGGCCAGCGTGAATCTCAAAGCCTGAGCTGGTGGGAAGACATCAAAGGCCTGCCTGTTGAAATTCTGCTCAGATGCGTGGAAGCCATCCACAGGCCAGCTTGTGTCCTCAAGGCCTGTGCTGGAGGGAAGACATTGATGTCCTGAGGCTGGTGGGAGAGCTGTCCCCATTATTTGTCAAGTGGCAACATGGGCAGGGGAGAGATGGCCCCCCTCCCACCATCTATGCATGAGGCAGGTGGGAGAGCTGGCCCTGAGGTCATAAGACCGAGAGAGATGCCCTTACCCCTCATCAGCTGCAGCACTGAGGAGAGTGGCCCCTACATCTCTACTGGGCAACACAGTCTAGCTGGTCCTGAAGGTGTAGTTGTGGGAGAACTGGCACTGAGGACGTGAAAGCAGTAGAACTGACCCCTCCTCTTGCTCATTGCTGCAAGGGGTGAAGTAACCAGGGCAATGCAGGAGAACTCACCCTGGTGGTGAGGACAGGGCAGAGCTGGCAGGCTGAACAACCCTACAACTACCGAGACCCAGAACCAGGGTTATCTGTTGGCCCACCCCCAACATCCACCCCATCTGTGATCTGCTGGAGGACAGATAGCAGGGAGGGGCATGGTCCTACAGACCCAGGGTTACAGGATCTCCAGGACACAAGGCAGCAAAGGGATGTTCAGGAAGAGTCCCAGTGAGGGCCCAACATCCATAGTGTAGTAGACACCAGGGCCCTCCAACCAAACCAATGATTATTATTATTATTATTATTATTATTATTAAAACATTCGATGTACAACTGCAGGAGAGATAATATACAGATAGCTTGAACACAGATAGAGGTACAAATTCTTATCCTAATAGTGAAATGTTTCACTAAAGCTTGCCCAGTGACTGGGCAAAACCAAAACTTATTTTATGCTACAGTCATCCTAGGGTCCTTCCTGCTAGGTAGCCTCCCTGGATCTGTGGATTGCAGACTGATTGTCCTTTGGTTTATATCTAGTATCCACCTATTAGTGAGTACATACCATATTTGTCCTTCTGAGTCTGGGTTACCTCACTCAGGATGATATTTTCTAGTTCCATCCATTTGCCTGCAAATATCATATGGTCATTGTTTTTCTCTGCTGAGTAGTACTCCATTGTGTATATGTACCACATTTTCTTAATCCATTCTTCAGTTGATGGGCATCTAGGTTGTTTCCAGGTTCTGGCTATTACAAATAATGCTGCTATGAACATAGTTGAGCATGTGTCCTTGTGGTATGATTGAGCATTCCTTGGGTATATGCCCAAGAGTAGTATAGCTGGGTCTTGAGGTAGATCAATTCCCAATTTTCTGAGAAACCACCATACTGATTTCCACAGTGGTTGTACAAGTTTGCACTCCCACCAACAGTGGAGGAGTGTTCCCCTTGCTGTACATCCTCTCCAGCATAGACTGTCATCAGTGTTTTTGATCATAGCCATTCTGACAGGTGTAAGGTGGTATCTCAGAGTTGTTTTGATTTGCATTTCTCTGATGACTAAGGATCCAAACCAATGATTCTTTACAATGAATGCCTGCATGCAAAGATGTATGGATCAAGGGGTTTATTGCATGACTCACTGTGTCACACTGCACCTTCCATGCCAAGATTTTCCCTTCTTTCCTTTTTTCTTTTTTTGCTTTTTTTCTTAAATTTTATTTTGTTTTATTTTGGGTGGGTGTTGCAGGGGCAGAGGGCGGATGCAAAAGAGTGGGAGGTGGGTGGGATGAGGATGCATGATGTGAAAGACACAAAGAATAATAAAAAAAGAAAGTTATAAAAAAAAACAATAAAAGCTCCTGTCAGAGGATGTTAATGTGCTTTCCTTCTAGAGTCACCAGAGGTGTCACAGCATCACCTGCAGGACCCTAGTTCCTGTTCCAATGTTCCATCAGGGATACAAAGGTCACACAAGATATGCTGAGTCTGATGGCCTGAGGGGGGAGTTACCTTTAACATTAGCATTCATGTTTCTGGATTCTGTTTTTCTTGTATCAATTTTATTATTTATACCTTTCCTTTGTTTTGCTCCTAGAGAGGGTTTGGCTGTGTAGCCCTGGTTGTCCTAGATCTCATTCTGTAGACCAGGCTGGCCTCCAACTTAGGAGGTCCACTTGCCTCTGTCTCCCGAGTGCTGAGATTAAAGGCGTGTGCCACCACTGCCCACCTGGTTATTCATCTTTCAAGAGTTGATCCTCTTAATTGTGGTGCACAAGATGTTAACTTATTAGCACATGATAACATTCCACAATAATCCAGGGGTAGGAATGAGGGTGTGGTTCCTTGGAAGTGTGCTGTGTAGTAAGCCTGAGGCCCTGCACTGCATCCCCAGGATTCCCAAAGAAAAGGTATTAGTAATATAATTTTTATGAAATAAACATATAAACAGACTATGTGTAGTGAACACACACCCACAAGTGTATATAATATGTATAGAGTTAGATAAGATAGTAAAAGAAAGTACTGTATGCTTACCCACCCTAACCCTAAGGCCACATGTCCCTATCTTCTCATTCTGCCCATCTCAGGCCCCTACTTTTCTAACCAGTTATAAAAATGTCCTAGGAGAATCCAAGATTAGCTTCAAGTTTGAAAATAACCTGGAATGCAAGATTGGTTTAATTGGGAAACTGACTGAATGCCAGCCAAGAGTGGTGGTGCATGCCTCAGTTCCTTGAACTGTGAAGGGAAGGCATAGGGCTTCTAGAGAGGTGAGAGCCAGCCCTGGCCAACACGTATGGCATTGTCTCCTTGAAAGGTAAAATGTAGCTGTGAGACTGAGAGCTCACTGGGTATGTTCCAGGCTCTGGGTCTATGTCCTGTCAACAAATGTTTGAAGAAAAATAATCCAGTTGGGTGTGGTGGTGCACACCTTTAATCCCGGCATTCCAGGTACAGAGACAAGCAGATCTCTGTGATATGGAGGCCAGCCTGGTCAACATATTGAGTTCCAGGCCATCCATGATGACATAGAACTGATCTAAAAAAAAGGAAAGAAAATCAATCCCTGGAAGCTGGCATTTGTAATCCTAGTAATACTTTGTAACTGAAGCAGGAGAATGGCCAAGGCCTACAGAGTAAGAACCCATCTGAAAACACCAACAGAAAGAAATCAGCTGATACAGTCATATTAATAAAGGCAAACAAAAGCCATCTATTCTATGAAGAACTGTACTTCACAAGATCCATTCTACCATTCAGAATTTATTTTGTTTTATTGTATTTTTGAGAAAAGGTCTCATGTAACTCAGACTGGCCTCAAAGTTGCACTGTAATACAGTTGGCCTTGAACTCCTGATCCCCCTGCATATATCCCACTATGCTGCAGTTACAGTGTGGGCCATCACATCCTGCTTTTCATAATTTTTCAGCTCTCAGCAAAAGGAGAAACAAATAATAGTTCAATATAGTTAACACAATTCTCTGTAACACTACATTAACTTCCTGGCTGATGGAGAAGAACATCATTTTGTTGGTTTGCTTGTTTTTAAGGAAAGCAAAGGCCTTTCAAGGAGTTGCAGCTCTTGCTTGTCCATACCTTTGGGTCAGCTGAGGCAGGAGGATTGCTAAGAGTCTCCTGCATATGTCTAGGAACAGTGTCTCCTTTCAAAGACACCACTTGAAAATGTTGCTCAGGTGAGGAGGGATGGAGAGCTGTCCTGCAGACCAGAGCCAGCCTTTCTTTTTCTTTTATATTAAAGATTGTTGTATGCCTGATGTGGGCAGCTTCTGTGGTTCTCATGGAGCTGGAGATGGTAAACTAGTCTAGCCAGTCTGTAACTCTTTCTGTGTGAAAGGATGCTTTGAGCCCAAGGAGCTATGAAACAATCTTTGTACATGGTAAATATGTTGCTCTCATTGTTAGTAAAAAGCTGATTGGCCGATGGCTAGGCAGGATTTTCAGGGCAGAGAGAATACTGGGAAGAAGGAGGGCAGATTCAGAAGAGTCTCCAGCAGGCCTGCCTATGACAAGAGTGGTGTGATCTGAATGACAAGCCACCAATGGCAACATCCTGGATGTCCTACATTGTATGGGCAGTGTGACCATGGGTCCAGTAGGGCCCCCTACCCAGAAATTAATACCCCAACCCACCACTCTCCAACACCATTTGCCCAACTCATCTCTTGGTCTCCATCTATGAGCCTGAAGACCCCCTTGGAGACCTTTGCTCATTGTTCATAACTCACCTCCAGCTCTCACACTAAGACCTGAATTATCTACTCTTGAGCCTGGGCCTGTGTCAGCTCACACATCTGAACCTTTATTTACTGGGCCTCTCCATGATCTAGTTCTAGAGAGAGGTGCAGTTACTCTGAAGACCCTGGAATTGAAGGCCTGTAGGATGGAGCACTCCAGCTCAGTGCCCTTCTGTCTGCCCTGAGTTCAATGCAACCAGTTCACAAAGATTTATTTCCATGGCAGTGACACCTCCATGGCTGTCCTTGAGGACCTTTGCCACCACATGGCAAATGTCACTCAGTGGAACCAGACACTCTACCAGGTCCCTCAGGAGAGCTCTAATGACATTGGATGCCCTCTGACAGAGGGTTATGACCATAGTTACCTTGAGCGTGGGTGTACTCAAGGTCATAAGGCAGCTCAAATCAATCAGTTTGCTACCTGTAACCCCTGAAAGTCATGATCTTTGAGTTTCTGACCTAAGGCCAGATTTTGTCTTTTGGCAGGGTTTGGAGAAAGTTAGTTCTGTGCACTGAGAAATGAAATCCAAGGGAGTGATTACTCCTCAAGAGGACACAGAACAATGAATCTGTGTGTTGGGAGTGGGATATGATGTAGGAGGTCCAGATTACAGGGGTCAAAGTTGACCTGGGAAACAGTGGGCCCATGAAAAGGGAGCATGCCAAATCAACTTTTACTAAGTATTGTCATTTTGACTTCATACCTCATTTTACCTGGAGGGTGAAACTGAATTCAGGTTCCCAAACCTTAGGGGACCTGGGAACCTACCAATTGCTGACCAAGCTCCTCCTTAAGCAATAGAAATAGTTTGTTATGCCCCTTAGTGCTCTAAGACAAGATGGCTGTACCTAATAACAAAAAGAACAAATTAATTGGTTGAACATTCTGTGTCAGTTGACTGTTGCTGTGGGATATTTGATAATACTCTGAAACGAAACTCTGAGACAGTGTTAAGAAAATTAACCTTAAATCATGGGACAGAGCCAGCGACTACTTGACCAGAATTAGCCATAGAGAAGCCAAGAATATGGGTAAAGAAACAGACAGGAAGAAGTAGGGAGGGACTTAGAGATTCAAGGTCTTTTTGCTTTGAGATGAGTGGAGAGACACTTCTCTTATGGGTCTCTGGCCAAAAAAGGAAGGTCAGTTGATTGCTTCTCAGTTTCTCTGATCTAGCAGGTTTTCACCCCAACATCTGACTCCCAAGTCTTCACTGGTAAATAGAGGGATAGAGACTCAGATGGTAGTTAAAATATCAGTAGATTCAGTTACAGCCCCCATGCCAACAGAAAAACAACAGGTGACAATGATAAAGTACCTAGATAAACCCATAATCCCTGAATCCTGATTGGTGAAAAATGTAACTGTCATGTGGC
This sequence comes from Neotoma lepida, assembly GCA_001675575.1. Lineage (NCBI taxonomy): Eukaryota > Metazoa > Chordata > Mammalia > Rodentia > Cricetidae > Neotoma > Neotoma lepida. The sequence goes on along the minus strand of LZPO01066378.1, from coordinate 90,436 downwards.
AACAAGTGTTTGTGGGATTTGTGTTTATGAACCCAGCTTCTGTTCCTGTTTGGGGGCTACCAGAAGAAACAAGGCTCCCATCCTTGTCAAGTAGCTCAGATGGACCAGTGACCTCTTTTTTTTTTTTCAGTGACCCTCTTATGTGGTAATTTATTAAAGGCTTTGGAACCCATAATTGTTGTCTTTCTCTTTCCTCATGGTTCAAAACAGACATGTAACACATGGAGACAGGAGTCTTAAGAGTCAAAATAAAATTCTGATCATCTAAGAGGCTTCTGGCTCAACAGTATAAGGAAAGAATTTTCCCTGAATGTAGTTTGGCTCAATGGGAACCTGGAGGCTCCCCATCTGAAATCCATCTTGAACATTATCCTGGGCACCTGTTTTAAGGTGTTGCGATCTTGTGTCTGCAGAAAATGAAAAGGTTTTGTGCTTTCTGAGCAGTGAAGATGAGTCCTAAGAACTCATGATCTCAAAATACATTGGAACCAGGGTCTTTGGTTGAAGCCCAATAGGTAAAATGTGTACCTAACATGTAGGAACCCCCATTAGATCCCCACCATTACATGAACATATACTTGAAATCCCAGCTGGCCTGCACCATAACAAAAAAGCTGGCTTTTCTCTTTTTCTTTGTTGTTGTCTTTGAGACATGGTCTCACTAAGTAGCCCTGGCTGGTCTGGACCTTGCTGTCCTCAAACTCAGAGATCCTCCTACCTCTGCATCCAAAGTCCTGGGATTAAAGGAATACAACACCAGCTGTACTAGGCTTTATGGACGATTGTTTGTTTTCAGGTAGAATCTTGCTATCTAGCCTAAGCTGGTCTTCTACTCTTCAAACTAGACTTAGTCAAATATGCAATCCTCCTGTCTCAGTCTCTGTACAGTGAGTTAATCTAAATTAAGACAACCTCCTTTGCTGGGTATGGTGGTGTATACCTTTAACCCCAGCTCTTGGGAAAAGAGGCACAGAGGTCTCTGAGTTGAAGGCTACCCTAGTCTACATAGTGACTTTTAGGGCAGCCAGGGCTACTTAGAAAGACACTGTCTTAAAAATAAAAGCTTGGTGGGGCACATGCCTTTAATCCCAGCACTCCAGAGGCAGAGACAGGCACACAATCTCTGAGTTGAGGGTACCCTTGTCTACAGAGTGAGTTCCAGGACAGCTAGGGAATACATAGAGAAACCCAGTCTCCAAAAACAAAACAAAAAACAAACAACAAAAGAAAGAAAGGAAGACAGAAAGGAAGGAAGGAAGGAAG
>LZPO01066378.1:55133-85721 GCA_001675575.1 Neotoma lepida | reverse complement strand
CTCTGTGTAGCTTTGGCACCTTTCCTGGAACTCACTTGGTAGCCCATGCTGGCCTTGAACTCACAGAGATCCGCCTGCCTCTGCCTCCCGAGTGCTGGGATTAAAGGCTTGCGCCACCACCGCCCGGCTCCTTCTGCTTTTTTTTAATAGGTTCTCTAGTAACTCAGGCTGATCTCAAATTCTCTGTTTTCAGGTTGCACTCACCCAACCACCCCACCCTAGGATTAGAATCCTGACTGATTTTTGTTGTTCTTTTTTAGCCATAAGTTTCTCTGAGTTTCCCTGGCTGTCCAGGACTCACTCTATATCAGGCCTTGAACTAAAGAGATTCACCTGCCTCTGCCTGCCTAGTGCTGGGATTAAAGGCGTCTGCCACCACCTCCCAGTTTGTGACTTTGTTTTTCCGTTTTCAAAGACAGGGTTTCTCTGTTTAGTCCTTGCCATTCTGGAACTCACTTTGTAGACCAGGCTGGCCTTGAAATCAGAGATCTGCCTGCCTCCTGAGTGCTGGGATTAAAGGCATTTGCCACCACTGCCTGGTCGTGATTTTCTTTTGACAGTTTTATCAGTCTGTAATCTTTTTACCAATATTTGATAGATGCTGGTTTATGTATGGGTGTTTGCCTGAACATATGTCTTCACCACCTGTGTGACTGTGGAAGACATAAGATGGGGTCAGGTCCCCTGGAACTGGAGTTACATATTGTTACAGGTAGCCCATCTAAATGTTACCCAGACACAGTTTACAGCCAATTGAAAGTCTTTATAAGAGCCAGGTGGGACCACACTCAAGTATTCCAGACACTCAGGTGTGGCCTGAGTGCCATGATTTACATCTGGCATCTTATTTACCAGCTGTAGGGAGGAGGGTGGATCTTCAGAAAAGATGGTGTCTACCAGAAGCCAAGATAAGCAGCTAGCTGGAGGGGTTCCAACACAAACAGCCTAAGATAAGTAAGATAGGCCATCCTGACCTTGGCTTCCTAGGATAGTGTTGGGTCATTTTCCATGGGCTTCTCCATCAAGGAGATCAAATTCTAGTTAATCTTGAAATGGCCTCAGCAAGAATACAAGATGGAGGGATCTTGGGGTTGTCTTACTTGTCAAGATATGGTGCAAGCTGCCTTGTAGGTATTAGGAATCAAGCCCAGGTCCTCTAGAATAGCAGCTCTAAGTGAATGCATTATGTCCTCAGCCCCTTAAGATAAATGAACAGTTCCTTTTACATGGGACTCAAGAATAATAGTAGGAACAGAGTGGCAAACAGGCCACTAATCTTACCTACTGTGGCAGCTGAGGCTGGTAGGTTGAAAGGTATGTCAGCTAGGACCTCTGATAAGGGGAACTTCAAACTAAAAGGTACAAAGTGGATGGCAGCTCAGACTTGGAGGGCTGAGCTGAGGCATGAGGCTCTTCAGTTGCTGGCTAGCCTGGAATACATAGGGAGACGTTAGGTCTAAATGAGATAGAAGCTGGGGTGGAGGTACTTGCTTTGAATCCCAGCCCTATCAGGACAGTGGTAGGCAGATCTCATTAGTTGAAGATCAGCTGGTCTACAAAGCAAGTTTCAGGCCAGAAAATGTGTCATTGTGAGACCCTGTCTCAAGACAACAATAAAACACAAATCTAAGAAATCAAAAAGTAACTGGGCAGTGTTTGCACACACCTTGAATCCCAGCACTTGGGAAGCAGTGCTGGAAGCAGAACACAGTGGATCTCTGGGCCAGCCTGGTCCACAGAGAGAATTCTAGGGCAGCCAGGGCTTCACAGAGAAACCCTGTTTTCCACTCCTTCCACCCCACATACACACAAACAGGGATATGGAATGCAGTTAAAGCTAACACTAGAGCTTGTTTTCTCACATATGTCTTCCCTGACATTGCATGCAATGTGCAGGTCCTCTTGGGGGACAGTCCCCAGCCTCTCCAGCTGTCCCTCACACTGGTGCTTACCTTTCACCATTGCTGTTTAAAAGACTTGTTTCACTTCAGTTCCTGTGCTTGTGCTGGACACTGTCCTGGTCCCAGGTTAGTGTCACATTTGCAATTCTCCTGCCTCATCCTCCCAAACGCTGTGATAGGACTCAGTTCTTAAAAGTAACTGTACCCCTTTCACAGATTGTTCCAGCCAGGCCCCATTAGTTGAAGAGAATGAGGGAAGATTTTGCAGAGAACATTTCATTTTCCTTTGAGGGTCTTTATGGAGAGAGGGTTCACCCTAAAAGGATGAAGCTCCACTGTCTCCAGGTTACCCACTTCCCAGTGGAGTAGGATTCAGGGCAGCAGGGGTTGGAGTTGGGCAGAATGGTGGTAAGGCACATTTCACATGGCTGAGTCAGAGACAGACCACCATGCTGCCTTGAGGGAGCTGTGGCTGTGAGAACAGCAGATAGTCAAATGGGAAAGTCAGGTTTCTACTGTAGGCAGTGACTCTGACCCTGAGGTGATTTCTGTAAGGGAGGAGCAAAGGCCTTCCTGAGCTTTGCTCTGAAAGGTTGTCTTTCTGGGTGATTCCACAGGATCTATCTACCTGAACTCCTCTGGATGAGCTTCCAGGCCGTGCCCACACTCCAGCAGCTGGCTGTGCAGGGGCTGCTGGAAGATGAAAACTTGGCCATCTCTGCTCTGGAGGACCTTCCCACAATGCTCTTCCCACCAGTCTTCCAGGAGGCCTTCATTAAGAGTCGAACAAAGGTTGTGAAGGCCATGGTAATGTCTTGGCCCTTCCCCTGCCTCCCTCTTGGGGCCCTGGTAGAATACATCCAAGTGGATAACTTCCAGGCTGTGCTGGATGGACTGGATTGGCTGGATAACCAGAATTTTTGGCCTAGGTGAGTGAGTCTGAGTGTGGAAGTCAAGGCTATGGGTGAAATTCAAAGAGAATGTAATGGAGGGAGGTTGAGATGTGGGATTATCAGATTATAATTGTCATCTGAACCTTCCCTTTCTGACCAACAGGAGATGTAGACTACAATTGCTCAGTTTGCAGGATGTCTACCCTAACTTTTGGGAAGGATGTACTGGAAAGCGGTCTGCTTGGTGGACCAAACAAGTAGATCCCACAACCGAGGGAAAGAAGCAGCGATTGAGGGTGGTAGCTGAATTTACCCTCACGTTCATCATTCTGCAGGACTACATTAGTTACTTCATGCAGTGGCTCAAGCAGAGAAAAGATACCATACATAGCAATTTTTTCAGGGTGAATCAGAAAAATACATTAAAGTGAGGCCAGAGAGAGGAGTTCCATCTCTTAGGACCTCTCTGGATGTGCTAGGACTCATGTCCTTGAAAGATCAGTCTGCGCTCTTAACCCCCTTGCCATCTCTCCAGTCCCAAAATAATCATGAAAGGGTCTCATTTTTGACACATACACAGGCGTGAAACCCACTAGGTCTCATTTTTGACACATACACAGGCTTGGAACCCACTATGTAGAAACTTCTGGCCCTGAACACATAGATTGGCCAGTTATAGAACATTGAATTTAAAGGAGCACACAGCCATGGCTGACTAATTATTTATTTTTCGTTTTGATATTTTCATTTGTTTGCCAAGAATAAACACAAAGAAGTGACAATACTATTTCTGCCTCATGATGTGATAGGTGTGAGCAGCCATCATATATCACATCCCATTTCTTTTTTGAAATAGGGATTACTCTGTAGTTCTTGCATGGCCTGGAACTCTTTATACAGACCAGGCTAGCCTCAAACTCCTGTCAGTTTCCCTTTCAGATGCTGGGATTAAAGGTCTGTGGGACCAATCCAGGCTCAACTTCCAGTCATAATTTCATTTCTCTACCCAGTATGCTAGGCTGGTATTATCTGGACCCACCTCTTTGACACACAGTTTTTATTTCATTTGTTTTAGTGTTTTGAGAAGGGGTTTCTTTGTAGTTCTGGCTGTCTTCCAGGCTGGCCTTGAACTCAGAGATCTGCCTACCTCTGCCTCCCAAATGCTGGGTTTAAAGGCTTGAGCTCCCATCTGACAACACAATTTTGAAATTATTTTGAGAACCAGCTTTGTGTAGTCCATCTGGCCTCCAACTTGATATATAGCCAACAATGACCTTTAACTCCTGATTCTCATGCCTCAAATCTTGAATTCTGAGACAGCAGGCCTGTCTCACTTCTAGGTCATGGCCATGGAGGGCTGGAGTGCCCAGAGTTTGTGATTCTAGGTAAGCAAGCTCTCTCCCCTCTTGGCTAATTCTCCAGAAACCTAACAGAACAGGTCACACAGCAGCCAACTTGGCTCTTTATACCAGAACTGATTTCAAGATTATGAAAAAGTATGAGAATCCCCCTGTAATATCCTGCTTTAGGACATTTCTTAGTTAGTGATGAGTGTTGAGGGCCCAGTCCACTGTGGGTGGGGCCTGTTCTATAAAAATACAGGCTGAGCAAGCTATGGAGAACAAGCCAGTAAGCAGCATCCCTCAGTGTCCTCTGCATCAGCTCCTGCCTCCAGGTTCCAGCCAGCCCTTTGAGTTCCTGTCCTGGCTTCCTTCAATGATGGACTATGATGTGGATGTATAAGGCAAATAAACCCTTTCCTTCCCAGCTTGCTTTTGGTCATAGTGTTTCATTGCAGCAACAGAAACCATAAGACAGGTACATTGATACTATTAGGAGATTTTGTGGGCATGTCCATTGTCACGAACATGTAATTCCTAATCTGACTCACTCAGAACCATGAGGGTCACATGAATAAAGCTCATACAGGTGCCTTGGCTCACAACAACAAAGCTAGCAGGAGGAAGGCTGAGGCAGGAGGATTGCTGAGAGTTGGAGTATCAAATCAGTCTTATCCACAAGGAAAGACCCTGTCTCAAAACATAAATCTTAGATTAACATAAAACTGTGTTTAAAAGTGATTGATTGAATGACATCTCAATTTGGGAAACTGAAAAGTGACCATGGTCAAGGTCCCAGCCCATTCATGGTACTTCACTACAAACTCTGGGATTTATTGCTTTGTTTATTTTCATTTTTTCTCAGTATGGTCTCACACTATGGCTCAGGCCTACCTGGAACTCATTATGTAGCCAAGGTTGACCTTTAAGTTTCAGTAATTCTCCTCTCTCCATGGCAGGGTGTGTGGTAGAGTGTGTCCAGGTTCATTAGATCTCCATGCAGGAGAATGAACTGAGACCATAGCAGACTAGAACCATTCATGCAGTGACTGCACATCAGGGTCTTCTTTTTTTGCGGGGGGAGCTGGTGGGGGGGAGGGGACAGGTTTTCTCTGTGTAGCCCTGGCTATTCCAGAACTCCCTCTGTAGACCAGGATGGCCTCCAGTGAGGGCTGCCCCAAGTGCTAGAATTAAAAGTATGGGCCACCATGCCCTGTGTTCTTTCTTTCTATGGCTGTAACAGATCTGCCTTGGGAATCCTTGCCATGATGAGGCCAGAGTATAGCTGTTCTCCAAGTGGTGTTGATTTGGTGACCTAAACCAGTTACAATTCCTGTAACAGGAATCATGCTGGAGTTGAAAAACACACTTCAATACCTAGGGCTGCAAAGAAAGCAAAGAACCTTCATGTGACAGCAAAGTTGCCTGAGATCCGAATCAGTCCTTTAAGATGGCTTTTCCTTTGTTTTCTTTCTGGCCTAGTAGGTGTTATCCAGCTATTGATGACCTTGATCACCTGATCCTTCCACTCCTCACACGCTGGAATANAGGCCTTCTGCACTGTGCTGAGTGTGGTGGTGGTGATGTTGTATTAGTGTGTTGGGCTGGACATGNAAGCCAGACTCTTCAGCACACTAGATGACCTTTAACCATTGGAGTGACATCACTCAGCCTTTTTTCTGTTTTGTTTTCAGAGACACAGCTTCAGTCTGTAAGTCAGACTGACCTGCAACTCACTATGTATCTCAGGCTGGTTTTGAACTCACTGTAACCCCCCCCAGTCAGCTTGTTGTGGGGTGCCCATCAGAGAAGACCACTTGCACATGGGTTTAAGCCAACAAAGTCTTTTGAGCCAGTTGGCAATTACAGTGGGTCTTCAGGATCCCAATGTAGCTCAGAACCTTTGTCAGGATGAGCTCTGAAGCACAGAAACCATGTCTGGATAGGCACACTTTAGTTTGCAAGAACAGTTAGCCAGCAGTGGAACTACAGCTGACAAAAAGCAAGGCTAGTACACTTAGAGACTTATGGAATTTGATGGATTAGGCCTTTGTTGTAGTTTTGGCAGGTGGTGGTGTCTACATGCTGAGTTTTACAGCCTAAATGGTAATGCCATCATGGGTTTGGTTTAGCTAAGGTCTGGGAGCCTACTAAGTCTGGGGTCCTGCTACATTCCCTGCTGGTCTTCATGAATGACTCAATCGTGTAGTCATCCTGCTCTAAAGAGGTGTAGTTGGTCCTAAAGACCATTAATTTACTGATACTTAATGGCCATATAGTTTAAGATTGGGGGGGGCACTGTTAATCCAATTAGAAGGAGAATTAAAGGCCCAAACAGTGCTGATATCAGAGTAGCTAAGCAGGGCAACCAAGAGAATAGACACTGCTATCATTTTTTCTTTTCATTTATGCCTTCGTCTCTTTCTCTCTGAGATTTTCCTTAACCATGGCAAGATTTTCTCTGATTACTCCATATCAATTAGGATAGAAACACGGTTTTTCCCAAAACCATACATAAATATGCAGTCCCCTCATCTCAGGAGAATTAAGTTTAACAGTCTTCAATTTTTTGGGATTATTTCTGTAAGGGAATCTAACTATTGCTTTACTTCAGACATGGAAACTTAATGCCTCTAGTTCCTGATCAAACTGTCTACTAAGATGCATAAAAAGGGTTTCTCAGTTCAGAGAGCATCAGGAGAGGCACATACAGTCGTCATTAGCATGTGCCCACCAAGTAGTCTCATGGGCCCAGGAACATGACTATTGCCTAGATGAGTTGGCAAGCATCAGAAGAAGGGGAAGAGCTTAGGTTAAAGGCTTTGGATATTAGGCAAGTTTTTGCCTCTTGTAAGTCCTCTAACATTAATTTGGGCTTGTAAGTCCTCTCACATTAATTTCCCATCACAGTGAGTTTTGTCAGTCAATGGGCTGACAGTCTGGTTAGTTCCTATCACTATGTACTACAGGGTCCTGATGTCTAAGCATAACCAGCAATCCTGGCCAATTTCTGTCTGGGAATGATTAACTCTGCCCCCAGGTCCCTTCCTGTGGCATAGAGTTTGATTCCCCAGGTTCTCCTTGCTTCCCAAAGGCCAGAATCTTTTTTAAAAAGAATTTTTCATGAAGCCTCAGTTTTACAAGCCCAGTTTTTGCAATGGGAGCTCCCTCAATCCTGGCAACTATGGGGCCCAGCCACAGGGCATGTATAGAATTGTAAACGCTAGGTATTTCTATCTCAAAAGATGTACTCCCACATCTTTCTTTTGTCCAGTACAACCAGACGTTTAAATTGGGCATCAGTGAGCATTGGTCCAAATGAATATGGGTTACTGGTCTGTAGTCACATTAGCTAATACCTTCTCTGCATTTGTCTTTCTCAGTTCCCAGGCCCAGGCCTGAGGGTGGTGGGGGTTGGACCATAATCCTGTATTTATACCAAACTGAATGCTGAGAAAAAGGGAAAGGGATTGGAAGGGCCTGGGGCCTGACAAAAAATAACCTTAATTTTAATGGGTCCATAATCTAGGAGACAGTCCATTTGGCAGTGACATCCATGGCCTCTACTCTCTTGACCTGGGTATGCTGGATCCGTGGTGTAATGTCAGCTATCTTCAAGGCCATGGGAATGGACAGAATCACCTTGTAGTGTCCTTTCCAAGCTATTTCCAGCACACTTGGCTACCCGCTTGACCCAGACGGTTTCTCAGGAGAAAACTGGTGGTGGATTTTTGGTTGGGTCTCTCAGATAGTCCAATGAATTGACAGGAGGGCCTGTAGCAAGAAAGGAACGGTCAAAGAGTTCTGTCAGCTGCTGTTCTCTGAGCCTCGGAAGCAGTAGGGGAGGTCTTCCAAACACTATCTCATAGAGGGTAAATCCCTTCCTATATAGGGCCAGGCACAAAACAAAGGAAGGAGGTCTATCTACCTTTACCTGGACCCTAATGAACAATGAAGTTTTCAATTTCTGTCAAAAGCTTTCCTATTAATTGAGTTTTGGCTATGAAAGCCGGGCCATGGTCTGACCCCATTGTTAGGGGGAAGCCAAATCAGGGCATGGAGGAGCTTTTAGGTTATTTCAGCAGTTGTGGTCCAGGTGGGGAACTCTTTTACCCAGAGTAGGTATCTAACACCAACCAAGTACTTTCGTTCTTCCTGGCCAGGCTGATCGCAGTGAAATCAGTTTTCCCAGAGTCTGCAGGGATGTTAGTCTGTCATTTGGATCCCTTCCCAGGTAAGGGCTCTCTGTTTTGGATCTACTTGAGCACAATCTGGCATTGGCCTGAGCTATCCCATGCTAGGCATCAAGTTTAGGTATAAAATATCTTGACTTGAGTAACTCTCAGAAACTTTTGTGGACCCCAGATGAGTAGGCTGGTGAAGGACAATTACCAGAGTCCTGCCAATTGTTTCTGGGAGAAAGATCTTTCTCTCTGGTGTCCTCCATCAACCTGTGTGTGTGAGCTGTCCATTTCTTCTTTTTCATGGAGTCTCAGGCAGCCTGGGTTGGTGTATGTCCTCAGAATATCAATAAGTCCCACTGCCAGGTCAGTGGAGGACAGTAATTCATAGGGGAAGCCAAACACACTCTAAGGGGACCAAGATTTGTCTTTATTTTTCATGTCCTTTCATGTCCTTTCCCACGGTGGTGAGAAGCCTGATTTCTGTATCAATCACATGGTGGGCATGCCTGGGAGTAAAAGCATAGTGACTGTCTTTGTATATAGTGATGTACTTTAACCCATTTGAGTCACATTGATCAGTTCTGCTGTCTGGACTGAGGTACTTGGATTGGGCACAAATCTTTCCAGTTAGAGTAACTGCTGCAGCTTCCATGTACCTGATTTCATCTTTCATCTCAAGACAGTTATGGACGAGCACCTGCTGGTTGCTATCAGGCAAGAGGGTAGCAGGGTTGATGGTAGTAGCTGTCTCAAAACAGGACTCAAGGATAGTCTGGGAGTAAGGCCTGGTACTGGGTCATGTAGGAAGTAGACAGCCAGTGTTCTAGTGTTCCTCAGAAGAGGGCCTCAACGGCTTTGGGTGCTTTGGGTTATAAGATCCTGACCCAAAGTTAACTTGTTTTTTGTTTGTTTGTTTGTTTTTCATTACACTAGCAGTAGCCACCACAGCTCTTACACAGGTGGCCCCATCCTGTGGCTACAGGGTCCAGTTGTTTGGACAAGTATGTCATAGGGCATTTCCATGGCCCCAAAGTTTAGGGTAAAACCTCTTTTGTCTTTTGTTTCCTGGACAAATAGATGAAAAGGTTTTGAGACATCTGGAAGTGCTAGTGCTGGTGCCAAAGTCAGAGTCTAAATAATTTTTAAAATATATTATTTATTATATATACAGTGTTCGGTCTGCAAGGCCAGAAGAGGGCACCAAATCTCATTACAGATGGCTGTGAGCCACCATGTGGTTGCTGGGAATTGAACTCAGGACCTCTGGAAGAACAGTCAGTGCTCTTAACCACTGAGTCATCTCTTCAGTCCTCTAAATCATTTTAAAGCCTCAGATGCCTTTTGTTTTGTCTCAGTCTAGATTAGGGGCTCAGTGTCTCCCTTGTGCTGATGTAAAGGGCTTTGCTGTTTCCATAAACTCTGGTTTCCAAAGGCAGCTATACCCAGCTGCATCTAGGAACTCTCGAACCTGTCTCTCAGCCTTTGGAGTTAGGATCTGAAGGATGGCAACAACCCTTCTCTGAGACAGGTTCCTTTTGCCTCCCTTCAGCTGGTAGCCAAAACAGGCAGCCTCTGATGTACAAAGTTGGGCTTTCTTAGCTGACATTCTGTAGCCCAAGATCTGTAGCTCTTGCAGCAGTCTCTCAGTGGCCCTTTTATAATCTGTTTTCTCAAAAAACCTCTGATGGAAGGGCAGGAAGTCAGCATTTAGTGTCACGTCAAACAGGGTTTGAGAATTTTTAAATCTTTGGGATGATGTGGTCCATAAAAGTTCCCCACTGTAACCTCCCTCTGGGTCTGTCCATTTAAAATCAAAGATGGGTTGACACCCCTCTGCTAACGGGAGGCTGAAGAATGCATCTTTCAAGTCCAAGACAGTGTATACCTGTTTCTCCAGAAAAATCAGACTCATGAGAGTCAGAGGTTTCTTCACAGGCAAGAGAGGCGTATTCCAGGGTGAATGGCAGGGCACCAGTATGCCTGTTTCTCCAAGACAGGCAATATGGACTGCAATCTCCCTGTTTGTTTCTGGGGTCACTGAGTATTTTTAAATTTGAAAGAGTAGCTGAACTGGTTATTTGAACAATCAAGCTGAGAGATAGTCCAACTGTATATTTCGATTGGAGGCAGAACTTTCAGCTAGAGATATTCTTCTGACAGAGGGTAAGATACCAATATTTTGCTAGGTATCTGTAAGTCTACCTGCATCTCATCATCAGAGAAGGTGACAGTGGTTTTTTTAGTTTATGCAAAAGGTCTTGTCCCAATCAGTTCTCTGTTAAACAGCTTTTGAGCTACCTCCAGCAACTGGAACCTACTTAGACCTTTAAATTTTTCTAGCTTTTTTCTAATATCTGGAGCTGACTAGGGAGACAAAAGAAATCTTTTTTTTTTTTTGGTGCTTTCCTTTGTCTTCCTCAATATGGATTTTTGTTTTTTTTTTTTTTTTGTGTTTTTTCGAGACAGGGTTTCTCCTTGTAGCCCTTGCTGTCCTGGAACTCTGTAGACCAGGCTGGCCTTGAACTCACAGAGATCTACCTCTGCCCTCAAGTGCTGGGATTAAAGGCGTGCTCCACCACTGCCCAGCAGGAAATATTTTTAGCAGCTGTCTTTAAACCTTTTTAAAAAGACTAGTGAAACTTGGTCGGTGCTGGACAGAAGGGAAAAGTTGCTGTCCAGCAATAATCCCCTTGCCTGGCCTGGGGGCAGTTTTTCTACTTCTTTTTCAGAGAATAGTGGTTTCTAATTATACTGATTGCTTGTTGAAAAGGACGCGTAAATCATGAAAGGAAAGAGTAGAATTTCCTCTTTTTCCCTTCCCTGGGCCACCTTATAGCAGGCAGGGGAGCAGAAGGAATGCTCGCTTGGGAGAACTATTTCCCCCTCCATGTGTGCACTTCACTTAGATGGTAAGGAGTCCCGGATGACAGGCCTGGCCCCTCCAGGCCTCCACAAAGCAACCAGGACCGACCCAGACCATGAGAGGGAGTTAAACAACAAAACGAGCTAGCGCTCTGGAGTGGGACAGGCAGAGGTTCTGGGGGTTTCTCTCAGTGACCTGGCAGAGCCAAAAGGATTTGGATACCAAACAAGAGAGTGATAAGTTGTTTTACACCTGGATAAACCCCTCCGCCAATGCAGCAATCCAATCAGACCAAATTAGACCAAATTTAAAAAGCCCCAGTTTAATGGGTAAAACATTCCTGGGTGATTCTCTGGCTCCCCACAGAGGAGGGGAGCCAGGGACGAGAGACCGGAAGAACCATGAGTCTAGTTCCTGGGATGCCCGCTTAAATAGGCTGAGGAAGTGGTCTTGGCCTCTCTGGGGAGGAGCTGTGTTTCGCGGGCTCTGAAGGGGTGGGTTCAGCAGCATGCATTTAGTGCCGGGCTGCTGCACAGGCTGCACACGGGCCAGGACTCCGAGCAGCTCAAGGTGTGGGTGGTGCTGGGGGTGGAGCCCGAGCAGCACAGGAAGCAGGGCCTGAGGTAGGGCACTGGGCTGGAGCATGGCCCTGGTGGCTGCCTTTGGAAGACTCCCAGGTAGAAAGCAGCACTGCCAGTCGCCAGTCGAGTGGACTTCACCTGGCGGCTGAAAACTGTCCGCCCAGAGCAGGATGCCAGGGGCTAAGGTGGAGCTCCTACCAAACAGAGAGCATGTCTTAAGCCAGGCAGGGTCTCAAACCAGAGAAAGACACTGATCAACAATACAGGGAATCAAAGCTGACAGAACCACATAGAAAGACACACAGTAAAGATAACCAGGGGTAGCCACCACCATGCATGCATGCACCTGAACAGACAGGAGGATCCAATGAGATTACATGTAGATCCAGGGCCCTGGATCAGCAGCATTGTCTGACCTGTCCTATGTGTCCAAACAGAAGATTCCTTTTCCAGACTTAGCTCTGGACTTAGGGTGACAGACCAGGTGGCTTTCTAATTTGTTTCCTTTTGGAGTTGAGGTGTCAGACACCTCTGAAGTGTTAGGNAAAAAAAAATGCTGGAAGGGAGCCCTGGGGACCTGGAACATCTCAGGTTGTGCAACCCCTTGGAATACCAGGACCATCACATTCTTCACTGCTCTTAGGGGCTCTGAGACCCCCAGTTTCTCAAGGTCTGGGGTAGTTTTGTTTGTTTGTTTTGTTTCGTTTTGTTTATTTGTTTTAACTTGTTTGCGTCTTTGAGGCACCTACCACCCATCTCCCAAATAAATCACACAGAGGCTTAATCTTTCTTATGAGTGCCCGGCCTTAGCTTGTCTTATTTTTAGCCAGCTTTTCTTAAATTATCCCATCTACCTTTTGCCTCTGGGCTTTATCTTTCTCTATTCTATATAATTGTTTTACTTCTGTGGCTTGCTGTGTGGCTGGGTGGCTGGTCACTGTCNTCNTCCTCTCCTCCTTTTCTTGTTCCTGATCCTGTCTTCCCAGATTCCTCCTATTTATTCTCTCTGCCTGCCAGCCCCACCTATCCTTTCTCCTGCCTCCCTATTGGCCATTCAACTCTTTATTATACCAATCAGGTGTTTTAGGCAGGCAAAACTAACACAGTTTCACAGAGTTAAACAAATGCAACATAAAAGAATGTAACACATCTTTGCATCATTAAAAAATAGTCCAAAGCATAAACAAATGTAACACATCTTTAATTAACATCCCATAACACTCTGGTCTCTGGGGATCTCAATGGAACCTTCAGAAATGCTATGGGGTGTCCACCACAGGAGACTGCTCAGACATGGGTTTAAGCCAATAAAGTCTTTATTAGGCAGCCAGCACCTACACTGTGTGTTCAGGATCCCAGTGTAGACCTGAGACTTTCTCAGGGTGAGCTTTTAAGCATAAAAACCATGTCCTGGATTGACATACTTCAGGTAATAAGAACAATTAGCTGGAAGCAGAACTACAAAAGCCAAAACACAAGGTTAGTACATTTAGAGACTTGCTTAGAAAGGGGAGTATATACATTACCCATCCTGGGTGATTTTCTCCTTGGTGGAAGCAGGCTGATCTGTGGCCAAGCACACATCTCTTGCTGGGATCCATATTGGCATAGTGGCACTCTGAGGAAAAACACAAGCGTACCCTCTTCCATGGGTTAGCAGCGGGGCTGGTGGCTGCCATTAGAAGGAGATAGGATCTCTCCATCTCACCAGGGGCAGAGGCATGTTCTTTGGTAGAGATGCCCAGTGCTTGTAGGCCAGGCTAACCCCCTTGTAGGGCCTTGAGGGCCAGGTCCAAGACCTGTTGAAAATAGGCATTCAAGCCAATCTGTGCCTGGTGCACAGGATGGACATATTCCCCACACATATCATAGGTCACTGGGACATTAAGTAAGATGTTTGTCCAGGCCTGGGATTCTGCCTAATCATCATAGGCCAATCTCCAACTGAGAAAGACTGCAGGCTCCAGCACAGCTTTAAGCAAATGGTACCAATCAAAATAAGTTTATAACTGCATGGACCATTGAGCAAGGAGCTGCTGAAAGTAGGGGGAATCTGGGCCTGAGTCATTGGCTGCCCTCTGGATGAGCTATGTGGATGGGAATCCAGGGCTGGGCATCAGCATTTGGGCCCATATTGACTGGGAAGGCTTCTATGGGCCTACAGATTGACAGTGGCACAGGCTGTAAGGGTTGTAAGATGCCTGGCACTGGAGGAGAGTAACCACCTCCTGAGGCAGGTGGGTACTGGGGTAGATTGCCCCAAGAATATCACAGTGGAGGCATAGTCACCTGTGGTGGTGGAGCAGAGCAGAGAGCAATGCATGACTTAATGACAGCTGCATTCTCCTTGACAGGTATCTCAGAACCCAAACTGACAGCTGCATTCTCCTTGACAGGTATCTCAGAACCCAAACTGACAGCTCCATTCTCCTTGACAGGTATCTCAGAACCCAAACTGACAGCTGCATTCTCCTTGACAGATTTCAGGGTGCCATTAGAATCCAGCAATACTTGGTCAGCTGGAGCTCAGTCAGACAAGAAGGAGAGGCAGCTGCAGGAGAATGGCAGCGCCAGGGTCCTCGGGTGGAATAGGCGGATGAGGTCCTGGAAACAGAGTTAAGCCAGAATGAGAGATGAGGCTGGAAATGAAATTACAGGGAAGGAGAAGAATTAGAGGCAAGGAACAGGCAAAGAGAAGGAGCTTTGCCTGGCAGGCAATTTTAACTGCTTTGGCAGAGACTGGAGGAGCATGAGGGACTGGAGATAAGGAAGGACTCCAGCAGACTAGAGTCTGGAGAGAGGTTAGGTGGAAGGCACATTTTCCACAGTGAGACAGACATGTCCAACAGACTGACCTCCAGCATCCTAGAGGGTCAGCAAGGACCAATAATGGCTCAAAGTAGCCAGTGGATTGTCATCCAAAGGCTATGGGCCATGGGGTGCGGTGGGCACAAGCTGTTGCCTTATGCCACTGCATAAGAACAGGGGCAGGAAGGCTGAAAGTCCGAGATGCATGGTTGCCAGTACAGGAACTTCAAGAAGCCACCATCGAGGGAAAGATGAATCCTCACTCACATACACTTGCTTCTTCTGGCTTCTGTGGGCACTGCAGGTGATACACAGACATGCATGTAAGGAAACAACCATATACATAAAATAAAGAAAAAATAAATAAATAAATAATTGTGACTTGTATGTTTTGAAGCAGTTAAACTCTCCCACCCTCACAGCTGAATTTAGGTTCCAGTTCTCTGAGAAAGGCAGACAGGTGTCTTTTCCAACAAAGAGCTATTTATTTGCAAGTCCCTTGCATTCAGGGGCTAGGGAGAGAACAAACACACAGGACCTAGGTCAGCCTCACAGTATCTTCAAGGACAAACCCAGCAGCCCCCTTCTGAGTCACATCCAAGATTGTGCAGATGTGTCCAAAAATCATAAGACTAAACCTCTGCCAATTAAAAATAACTGCTGCTTGCTCAACCAATTATGTAAGCTGACCCTGAAAACTCCACTTAGCTATGCTTAGAAGGAGCTTGAATGTCCCTCTTGGTCATGGCCATTTTGTACAGGTGAGTGACCCCACATGCATGCTGGTATAATGAACGCTCTTTGTTCTTGGATACTGTTTGAGTCTAGGGTCTTCCTTCAGTGTTTTCTCGGACCCTACAGTATGTCTTCAAGGTTGACCATTTCATATTGGATAACTAATTATTGGGGTCATCCCTAGGGAAGACTATTTTCCCACTGACAGCAATCCTTACTTGCCTACAGTTTTTTGTGTAGTGTGTGAGGCTCCTGGCCTTTCCCCTATCCACTTTGATATGTCCATTGTTGATATGTTCAAATCTGCCTGAAGATCAGAGAACAGAAGAAGCCACTAGATTAAACATAGAGGCCAGGCAGTGGTGGCACACACCTTTAATCCTAGCACTCAGGAGGCAGAGATCTGTCTGGATCTCTGTGAGTTCAAAGCCACCCTGGACTACATGAGATTGACTCAGTCTAGGAGAGAAAACAGAGCCAGGCAGTGGTGGCACGCACCTTTATTCCCAGTACTGGGAAGCACGTANGTTTAATCCCAGGAAGTGTTGGCTGGGTGGAGAAAGGTATATAAGGTGTGAGAAGATAGGAACTAAAGGCTTTTCAGCAGAAGCAGCCATTTCAGCTAGAGGCTTTTCTGGCTGGAGCCTTGTGGGTAAGGACTCAGAGGATTCCAGTTAGAGGATTTGTGGAGTTGGAGAGGTGAGACGTGGCAGTGGTTTGTCCCTTTGTCTCTCTGATCTTTCAGCATTCACCGCAATATCTGGTCCTGTTTTTATTAAAAGACCTATTAGAATTCATGTTACAAGGCACTCATGTTGGTGAGACTTTATATGTCTAGCATGTGACATTACTTGGAGCCACAGTCAGTCTCACAGTGAACTCTCTGACCCTCTGAGTCTTACAATCCTTCTGCCCCCTCCTCCACAATGTTCCCTTAGCCTTAGGTGTGACAGTGTTTTATAGATGCAACTATTAGAACTTGGCCCACAACTCTGCATTTTGAATAATTAGACCAATTTTTTAAAGAATATCTAGTGCTCACAGCATGCCCTTATGCCTATAATTGGGTTCAGTCAGTGTTGATGTGACATAAACTATATTACTTGACATATAATATGTAAAATGTCCATTAGAGTGGAATTGTGTCTGAAATGAGCCTCAGTTAGGAGTCACCACACTTACGGAAGCCAGTACAAAAACTACAATGGCATTTATCACAGAGTTATTGGGCTATATACTTTTCAACTTGTTTTATTCTGTCATATGTGTACGTGTGTGTGTGTGTGTGTGTGTGCATGTGTCTGTATGTCTGTCTGTGCCTGTCTGTCTGTCTGTCTCTGTGATGTGTGGTTCAGGTGATCACATGCCATGCCATGTGTGCTCTATATTGGCAATATCATAGAGTCATTTCTCCCCTTCCATCTTTCCCTATATTCCAAGTTTTGAGCTCAAGTTGTGAGGCTGCTGAGCCAATTCTCTAGCCCTGACTGTAGCATCTTTTATTTTTGTTTTTTGTTTGGTTTTGTTTTTCGAGACAGAGTTTCTCTGTGTAGCTTTGTGCCTTTCCTGGAATTCACTTGGTAGCCCAGGCTGGCCTCAAACTCACAAAACTCGGGGCCTCTGCTCCCGAGTGCTGGGATTAAAGGCGTGCGCCACCACTGCCCAACTGACTGTAACATCTTAAATGCAAGGACAGACTGGAAAGCTTAATTGTTCCAAAATTAAAATTAAAAATCTAAACAGAGGCTGGTGAGATAGGTCAGTCTTGGGTCCTTGCTGTCCTTGTGTGGGACCCTGAATGCCTTCCCTAGACTATGGGGAGGGAAGAGGGATGGAAATGTAGCAGGGTTGATATTCCTGGACTGGACTGTGAGAAGTTCTAGGTTTTATTCCCATTATATAATTATCACATTTTTGTTTTGCTTGTTTTGTTATGTTTCTCAAGATAGGGCTTCTCTGTGTGGCCCTGGCTGTCCTGGAACTTGATTTGTCAACCAAGTTGACCTTGACCTTGGCCTGCCTCTGCCTCCCAAGTGCTGGGATTAAAGGCATATACAACCATGCCCACACAACTGCACCACCATGCCCAGCTCACAGTTATCACAGTTCTGTATTCCTAGAACTGGTGCTGTATAGATAGTGATTTTTTTTATTTTGTCCTTTGGATTACCTAGAGCCAGGTGTGTGTGCTACACCAGCCCTTTACCTTCAAGTCCTGTCCTAAGCCATTTTATAATAACTTTTTATTTTGAGACAAGGTTTTCATCAGTTGCCTAGGCTACTGTTAACTTGCCTTGCAGCACAAGCAGATAGAATTTGCGATTCTCCTGCCTCAAGTCTTGAATGGTTGGCACAGTTGTTTGAGTTGAACATTTCTGTCAGCCTCAGATGATAGTCTCATAGGTCCAAGGTCAGACCCTGTTGACTGTGTGTCAAGGTTTAGGGGAAATGACCTGCATAGTTACCTTTCTGTAGTTGAGATAAAATACCATGACCAAGGCAACTTGTATAAGAAGTTTATTTTGGCTTACGGTTCCAGGTGGATAAAATGTGGTGGCAAGAGGCAGAAAGCAAGCAGCATGAGCGCTCATGCGCACAAGGCAGAGAGGGAGAACTGGAAGCAGCTGTATTATCTGATCCTCCAGCAAGGCCGCACTTCCTAAGCCTCCCTGAACAGCACCAGCCACCAGGGAACAAGTACTCAATGTTGGATCTGGAGTCTCGCAATAATGGGGCACAGACCACCAAAGTCTATTAAACAAGAAGCAAACTTTATTACAGAAAAATTAAAAATTAAAAAAAAACACCACAGGGCACAAAAATTTATCAGCTACCTGAGACCACAGCCAGTCGTGTTGGAATTCTGAGGCCGTGGCAATGGAGGCAGGTTCTGGCCCCTTTTTATAGTAAGGGGGGGAAAGCATCAGGCACAGGGTGCATGCTAGGAGTCACGTAGAAACATCAGGCATAGGATGCATGCTAGAAGTCACATAGAAACAACTATTAAAATTTAACTTTGGTACAGGCAGTTGTTGGCTATAAGGGGCAAGGGAGTTAAAAGTTAACCCCTGGCTGTTGACAGAGGAGCTGGCTGTAAAGCAGACAGCCATTGTTAGCAATTAACCTTTAGAGCTGATGACTGTCGGTTTTCATCTCTTAAGCTTATAATTTTATATTTCTATATTCCTGAACCTTTCACTCAAGAGCTCTAGCCTGTGGGGACATTTCTTACTCAAACTACCAAAGGACCCAGGTGGAAAGAACCCGGAAGGAGAAAGGCTCCAGTTGGTCCCCACCAAGGGGCATTGTCTTTCTCCATGTGGCTTGCTCTCTTCAGACCCTAGAATACCACAGCTCCCACCATCACACCTGTACCACTCAACTCCTCAGGTCTGAATGCCAAGACACTCTCTGAGGTTGATTCCCAGCTCCCATTGTGTTATCTGGTTGGGAGAGAGAGAGTTTCATTCTAGCCTCAGCTTGTGGCAATCCTTCAGACAATGAATGCTGAGACGATAAGCTCGTGCCACCACCCTGCTTAGCTCCCACGCTCATTGCTGCATTTATGTATGTGTTTATTTATGTTTGGTGGGTGGTCATGGAGGATACATGTTGAGGTAGGAGGGCAAGCCAGGGCGTCATTCTCTCCTTCAAACACATGGATTCCTGTCACTGGATTTAGGTAATCAGCTTAATGCCAAATGCTATTGCCTACTATGCCATATCATTAGCTGCCCAGCATCCTTGTTAAAAGAAAAAAATGTTTAATTTTGAGACAAAGTCTCACTATGTAGCTCCAGCTGCTCTAAAGTTCCCCGTGTAGTCCTGACTGACCTCTCTCACAGAGATCCTCCTGCTTCTGCCTCCTGAGGGCTGGAGTCAGAGGTGTGGCCACTACGCCCTGCGTAGCTCCTGCTCTCCATCCTTTCCTCCAGGCAGCTGCTCCCAGCCTTCCTGACACACCCTCTACCTTTTATTGTTTTTGATAACAGAGGCCATGAGACAGTGATTTGAGGATTGAGGCTATAGGAATGCACTTGAATCAGCCTGTCAGTTTGGAAAGATCATGTGTCAAATTGACAGAAAGGAAGCCAGCTGGGCACACTCCTGGCATCCTAGCACTAGGGCAAGAGGGAAAACAATCCCCAGCCCCAGGACAGTCTGAGGCACATGAGATGACCTTGTTTCTAGGTAAAATTGAGGGAAATGAATGAGTTGGATGAAGCTCAGAGGTAGAGCACTNCTCCAGCAAGGGCAAGGACCTGGGTGAAACCCACTACCAAATACCCTCACCTCAAAAGAGAAAGGAATTTGAAACCTCCCAAATTCAAAACCTAGACTAAGCTGGGCGGTGGTGGCGCACGCCTCTAATCCCAGCACTCGGGAGGCAGAGGCAGGCGGATCTCTGTGAGTTCCCAGGCCAGCCTGGGCTAACGAGTGAGTTCTAGGAAAGGCGCCAAAGCTACACAGAGAAACTCTGTCTTGAAAAAAACAAAAACAAAAACAAACAAACAAAGAAAAGGAGACATTCTTTTACAGCCGATCAGCCTTTACTATGGCCCTGGACCCACAGGGAGGATTTTCTCTCAGATCTCCTTCTGTGCCCTACACTCACTGTCTCTGGAGTCTGACTCCAGCTTTCTGAGTCTTCTGGCCCTCACTCAGCTCAGGACCTGAAGCTCTTCCCCCATACTGTCACCCTCACATCCTAGAGCACCCCAAAGAGCAGATTACCCCAGTGCTTGTGCTCTAGCTGGGGTCTACTAATATATGGACACCTGAATCCCATCGCAGTTCTCCTGTCCATTCCCAGAATGGTCATAAGAACACTGCTGAGTCCCCAAAAGAAAGCAAGATGCCTCATGTTCCTAACTCTTTCCTCCAGAGCCCCCAAAGACACATGTGACCCATCATCCTGGATCTAAAGGCTATGTCACCCTGAGGTGCTGGGCCCTGGACTTCTACCCTGCTGAGATCTCCCTGACCTGGCAGAGGGAGGAGGAGGAACAGACTCAGGACATGGAGCTGGTGGAGACCAGACCTGCAGGGGATGGAACCTTCCAGAAGTGGGCATCTCTGGTGGTGCCTGCTGGAGAGGAGCAGAAATACACATGCCATGTGCACCATGAGGGGCTGCCTGAGCCCCTCACCCTGAGATGGGGTAAGGAGGGAGTGGGTGCAGAGCTGGNCAAAAAAAACCTAAAACCTAGACTAGGCTGCATGGAATCCTCCTGCATCTGCCTCCAAAGTGCTGGAATTTTAAGCTGCTCCCAACAAGCTTGACAACCACGTAACATTTGAAAAGCAAAAATCTGAATAAGAGAAATGGGCTGATATCAGATTGGCT
The DNA here is from genome assembly GCA_001675575.1 of Neotoma lepida. Lineage (NCBI taxonomy): Eukaryota > Metazoa > Chordata > Mammalia > Rodentia > Cricetidae > Neotoma > Neotoma lepida. Next base: position 65,069 of record LZPO01066378.1, on the reverse strand, counting down.
GCTGTGCAATTCTAGGACCTGGGGGTGAGTTTCAAGTGAACGTGGTCTACACAGTCAGCTCTGGGCTACATAGTGAAACTCTGTCTGAACAACAAAGAAATTATCAGAAAGATAGGATCCTCCCACCCCAATGCAACACACCCTATTCTCCTGGGTGCTGATATGCAGACTGATACCACCAAGTCCAGCTGGTAGGTCATGTGACTGTGGGGCCCTATCCTTCATGGCTCTGAACCTCTGCCTGTCCACCTGCACAAAAAGACCTCCAGGAGAGGAACAAAAGTCCCTGTCCAAAATATGGTATGTACTCACTAATAGGTGGATACTAGATATACACCAAAGGACAATCACTCTGCAACNCACAGATCCAGGGAGGCTACCTAGCAGGAAGGACCATAGGATGACTGTAGCATAAAAGAAGTTTGGGTTTTGCCCAGTCACTGGGCAAGCTTTAGTGAAACATTTCACTATTAGGATAAGAATTTGTACCTCTATTTATGTTCAAGCTATCTGTATATTATTTCTCCTGAAGTTGTACATCTAATGTTTTAATAATAATAATAAAAAAAAGAAAAAAAAAAGAAAAAAAAAAGTCCCTGTTCAGTCCTACAGGACAGCCAGTACCTATGAAATGCATTATAAATGTCCAGCGGTGAACTGTCTTTATTTTGTTAATGAGTTCCTGGTTGTTTGTTTTGGTTTGGTTTCTTTGAGTCAGGGTTTATGTGTGTAATAGCCCTGACTGTCTTAGAAATAGATTTGTAGACTAGTTTGGCTTTGGACTCATAGAGATCTACCTCCCTCTGTCCCTGGGATTAAAGGAGTATACGACCTTTAAGGAGTATTAAAGGAGTGCTGGCATTAAAGGAGTGTACCACCATGCCTGGCTGTTAATGAGTCCCTAGGCCTTGTGTCTGTACAATGCAATAGCAATAAAGAATTTTGAATCACATCTTTTGTTTTTTCTTCTTGTTATGGTTTTTAAAAACACAAGTAGCAAAAACTGTTCAACAGGTAAAGGGTACCCCCTGCCAAGTCTGACAATCTGAGTTTGATTCAAGACACCCATATGATGGAACAGGAGCACTGACTCCCAAAGTTGACCCCTGACCTCCACAAGCAGGCCATGGCAGGAATGTTGTGTCAATGTACAGAGACACACAAAATCAATAAATATACTGTAGTGGTCCCATGCTGACATACTGTTGTGGATGGATGCTGACTTCCGTAAAACATAACTGTGAAGGACCCTTCACCAATTATATTCCTTTTTTTTTTCAGTTTTTAGAGTATAATTACACATTTCTCCCTTCCCTTTCCTCCTTCCAAAACCCCCATACCTCTCCTTGCTCTCTTTCCAATTAGTGGACTCTTATTTCATTATTTATTACATGTATATATGAATATACATATATCTTCCTAAATATAACCTGCTGTGTCTGTATAATATTACTTGTGTGTATATTTTCAGGACCGACAATTACATTCTGAACAGAAGTAAAAATATGGACAGAATAGGGCTGGAGAGACATGTGAGCAGATCAAAACATTTCCTGTTCATTCAGGGGACATAGATTGGGTTCCCAGTTGTCATATGGTGCCTCACAACCATCTGTAACTGTGCCTATACACAACCATGCCTGACAGTCCATCTCCCTATGTTGAATCGATCTTGTGTTCCAGGTTGATTTCAACCATAGCCAATCTTGGATTCCTCTTGGCCATTTTTATTACTGGTTAAAAAAATAGGGCCATAGGATTGGCAGTATGAGAAAAATAAAGACATTGGCCTTCGGGTTGTGGTGGGTAGCATATGTGCTTCATTTTATTACTATTTTCCAACAGTATGCATATTCCACACTTGTATGTATTCACTACATATAGTCTTTTGTTTGCATCTATATTTCATAATAAATATACTAATATCTTTACTTTGGGAAGCATGAGGATGCAGTGCAGGGCCTCAGGCTTGCTACACAACACAGGTCCACAGAGCCATACCCTCATTCCTGTCCCTGCATTATTGTAAAATGTTATCATGTCCTAATAAATTAAATACCACATTTAAAAGGATCAACTTTTGAGAGATATGAATAACAAAATTGATACAAGAAAGTAGAGCACAGAAATATGAACTCAAATGTCACAGATAATTCCCTGCTCAGCACATTCAGTGTAGTTTTCCCACTTCTGATGTAACAGACAAATAGAACTATGGCTGTGCAGTTGGTCCTGTGAGACTTCCTGTGACTCTACAAGGAAACCACATTGGATTCCTAATGAAAAAAAAAAAGATGATTTTTTTCAAGATTTTAATTTTGGTGAAGTCTGCTTCCTTTATGTTTTGTTGAAAGATTTTTAAAAATTAATGTGTGTGTGCTGTGTGGGGCATGTCCAGGTATGAATGCAGTATTCTCAGAGTCCAGCAGAGGGCAACAATCCCCAGACGCTGGAGATACAGGTGTTTGTGAGCTGCTTGACCAAGAGACTGTGAACTAAACCCTGGTCTTCTACAAGAGCAGTACAGGCTCTTAACCACTAAGCCATCCCTCCTTCTCTGACAGAAACTTGGTCAAGGGGAGTTCAATTGGGAAATAAAGGACATGTCACAAATTTCACCCATTGACAGTGGAAAGAAATTAGATGCATAAAGGAACTAGATATAAATATTTTCTCACATTTGTGTGTGTTTATGTGTGTGCAAAAGAGAGACAGATAGACAGACAGAAATAGGGACAAAGAGAGACAGAGAAAATGCTACTACTTAAACGGAGGAAAGAGGACCAAGTGCAGGAGCTTGCCTGCAGCCTGATCTTATGGAGGCATTTTCTCCATTGAGGCTCCCTTCTCTCAGATGACTCTAGCTTGTCAAGGTGACATAACATTAGCCAGCACAGGCTGGTCCTTCCTGCTGGCCTGATGTGTGCGGCACTGTGGCTTCTGATTGGCAGTGAGGAAAGAAGCAGCAGAGTTGAGGACTGGGCCAGTCCCACAGTGATGCTGACAAGGCTGTGACCAGAGTAATGTGACTTGAGTGATAAGACTCCAATGGCAACATCCTGGACATTGTCCTCCATTGTGAGGGCAGTGTGACCTTGGGCCAATGTGGTCATGTCCTGAGACATTAACACCCCCAATAACTACTCTAACACTGTTTGTCAGAATTAATCTCTTGTTCTCCTCTAGGTGACTGGAGACCCTCTTGCAGACCCTGTCCATCACTCATTGCCAACTCTCACAGGCAGAATTTAATCATCTACCCCTAAGTCTGAACCTACATCAGCTCACATACCTGAACCTCATTGGTGTGGTAGTATCCCATTTGTGTACTGGGTCCCACCAAGTCCTTAAAATCTTGGAATTGGAAAGCTGTAGGTTGGGGCACTCCAAGATGAGTGCCCTTCTGCCATGTGCCAACTTAACCAAGTCACCAAAATCTATTTCTGTGACAATGACATCTCCATAGCTGTCCTTGAGCAACTTTGCCACCTCTTGGCAAGTGTGGCTCAGTTGAACCAGAGGCTACCTGGTCCCTCAGGACAGCTCTGATGCCATTGGTGATTCTCTGATAGAAATGTGGCCATTTTTACCTTGAACTCATGGTTGCACTCAAGGCCATAGGCAGCTCAAGTCAATCAATTTGCTACCTGTAACTGCCCTGAAAGTCATCATCTCTGGGTTTCTGACCTGAAGCCAGACTTTGTCTTTTTTGGTAGTGATGAGGACAAAGTTTCTTCTGTGCACTGAGAAATGAAATTCAGTGGAAGGATGTCTCCTCAAGAGGACACAGAACAATGAGTCTGCATATTGGGGGTGGGATATGATGTAGGAGGTCCAGATTAGAGGAGTCGAAGTTGACATGGAGACAGGAGATGTAAGAGTTGGTTAGTATTCTGATATTCTAAGAGACTTCTAGCACAACAGTATAATGAAAGAGTTTTGCAGTTTTGGCTTAATGGTCAGACTATGGGAACCTGGAGGCTCACCCTCTGAGGTCTGTCTTGGATATTAACCTGGTTACCAGTTTTAAGGTGTTTTAATCTTTTGTCTATGGAGAATGGGAAGGCATTGTGCTTTCTCACCAGGGAAAATGTGTCCTAAGAACTCATAATCTCAAAACATTGAAACTAGGATTTTATGATGAAACCCAGGTGGGAGAATGTGCACCTAACATGAGGAAACCCAAAGTTAGAGCCCCACCACTACCTGAATAACAGCTGGGGTCCTATACCTGAAGTCCCAGCTGGCATGAACCATGAGAAGCTTCTCTCTGTCTCTCTGTCTCTCTCTCATTGTTGTCTTTGAGACATGGTCTCACTAAGTAGCCCTGGCTGACCTAGACCTTGTTGTACTGAACAGGCTGTCCTCAAACTCACAGAGATCCTCCTGCCTCTGTATCCCAAGGTTCTGGGATTTAAGGAAAACAGCACCACTCTAGGCTTTTTGTCTGTTTTTTTGTTGTTGGTTTGGATTTATGTTGTTGATTTTTGTTTATTTTTTTGAGGTAGGCTCTTGCTATGCCTCTTACTCTTTAGACCAGACTTAGTCAAACTTGCAATCCTGTCTCAGCCTCTCTAGTGTAGCAACAAGCTTGAGTCAGAAGCATCAGTGTTCTTATGAGAAGACAACCAGCAACATTCCGTGTCACCCTGGATTCCCTGCCACCTTAGGGACTGCTGGTGGTTTACTTACTGTGACTTCATGACTTCATGTCTCCATGAAGTCCCTGTGTGAACAGTGAGGAATCAGCTAGGCAGAGCACTCAGACTCTAGCAGGTCAGGCAGTGGCCCTGCCCCTGGGCCTCTGCATTGACTCCTCAGGGCCTTTTATTGCTGTGGGCTCTCACATGTCCTAGTCTGGACTTGAACTATCTATGTAGTAAGACTGACCTTGGACATCTATTTCTCCTGCCTCTACTTCCCAAGTGCAGGAATTATTGGAGTACACCACTGATCTCAGCCTGCCCTGCAGTTGAAGGGCTTTGGAATCACAGTTCTGTTAGTCTGCAGCTTTCCATCTCCAGGCACCTGAATTCTCTCTCAACAGAAAACTCCAGCAAGGAACTGCATACAAATAGTGCATAGCTGAGTGTGAGGGGACCTTGAAGCACTCTGGAGGTGGTGGCATGAGGACAAGTTCAGGCTATCCAGGTTGGTCTATGTCAGACTATTTCATAAATAAATAAAAATAGCATGGGGAGGTGTAGGAGAAAGTTTTGTCCGATCCTGCCCGGTTCCCGCTGCCACTCAGACCCAAGTAAACACACAGAGGCTTGTATTATTTTTAAACTATGGCAATGGCAGGCTTCTCACTAGCTAGCTCTTACATCTTTTTGTTGTTTTGTTTTGTTTTTCGAGACAGAGTTTCTCTGTGTAGCTTTGGTGCCTTTCCTGGAACTCACTCGGTAGCCCAGGCTGGCCTCGAACTCACAGAGATCCGCCTGCCTCTGTCTCCCGAGTGCTGGGATTAAAGGCGTGCGCCGCCGCCACCCTGCATAACTCTTACATCTTAAATTAACCCATTTCTATAAATCTATGTCAAAACATGTTCTGTGGCTTTACCTGTGTGCCATTACATGCTGCTCTCTGGATGGCGGGATGGTGTCTGCTCAGCTCTGCTCTCTTCTCCTCTCTCTCCAGTTAGAATGTCCTGCCTAACCTTATTCTGCCTCACCATTGGCCAACCGCTTTATTTTTCAACCAATCAGAGCAACATATATTCACAACATACAGAACAACATCCCCATCATGGAGGGGAGAGCAGGGTGCATTATCTGTAAGCTGGTGAGGCAGAACCTTGATGTTCTAAATTCAGGGCCTCATGCCCAGGCTGGGCCTTGAAGAAATGAAGCTACATGAAGAAATGAAGATACAAGAAGATGAGATCCCTTCCCTAGAGAACTTCCTCATCTCCCTGGTCTGGCTGTGAATCACACCATTATCCTAAAGACACTGAGTAGTATAGGAAGATCAGGAGGGTCTGGCATGAAGAATCTGGTTTTTGGCTCTTAGGTGGTCTGTGTGCATCCCAACCTGAGATACCCAGGTGCTGAGCATGCATGTGATGCAGATAATATCAAACTCTGCTTTCTAGTAAGGTCCATTACAAGAAGACTGTGTCTCAAATGGCACCATCCCAGCAGTCACTTCTGTTCCCTTTACTTCTGTCCAGAGCTGTCCTTATTGAAGAGTCTCTACAATGAGCTATTTTATGGCTATCAGATGGCAACAATGACATTGAAGCAATTGAGCCATTAGTCTATGTTTTCATAAACATACCAATGAAGAAAAAGGAGGGTGATTCAAAAATCTTTTATCGCTGCTGGTTTATACCTACAATGGGAGGACAGAGGTCAGCTTAGGAATTTTTTTTTATCAAAATAAAGACAAAGATCACAATTGAATAGTTGAAACATAGTCCTCTTTTGCAGCAAATGATTTAGGGCAGGGGAGGAAATTTTGTCTGTTGGAGAAGTGTGTATACGGACTGAGTCCAGAAGAATACGGCCCCATAGACATACGGCATACAAGCTAGGTATGTAGTGTATGCTGCTAATCTCAGCACTCAGGAGGTGGAGGCAGGAGAATGACAATGTCGCAGTGGCTTCATTTTCATTGATACCAAGAGGTCTTGGACTTCAGCCTCACCCAACCACAGTGCTTTCCCATTTCAGTCAGAAGACCCCCCCATACCACCCCCATACATCATCAACCTTGAAACGACATCAATGACTGAGGAAGTTGACCAAGGGGGAGCATCCAAGTTTACAGGGACTGACCATTAGTTTATAACCATCACTCAGTAGAAAAACACTACTCATACTGAACTGAGAGAAGCCACATTTAGAAACGCAGAATTGTCTCTTTGCTTTCACAGACACCTATCCCAGGCATCCCACTGTTCTCCATGTAAGCTTAGCCCATGTGACCTTACACCACTGCACACCATTTTGTTTGCACCACGTTGAGCACTGTGTGAAGCCATGTGCTCTGGATCCCCTTGGTGAGAGATCTGTCCCTGGGCTTTTATTTCTCAGCACCCAGAAGCCATCTTCCCCTATTTACTGCCAACAAAAACAAAGTCTGGACCTCAGGTCATAGCAACAGCATTTAAAACGTTGCTGGTACAAAGCTTTAACAAAGGAGGCCACCTTGGGCTGCCTAATGGTCCTCAGTGTATCCGTGAGTTCAGGACCAATCTCTATACTAGGACATAACCCATGTCATCATAGCACTCCAGAAAGCAAGGGTACACTTCCAGAGTCACCTGACCTTCAGGAGAGCTAGGGAGATGTCATTGTCACACAAATTGAGTAGGGTGAGCTGGGAACATTGACTCAGGGCAGACAGAAGGAAACTAAAGTGAGACTCTCTAGGCTCTGTGGAGTGTCTACATTGTGCGGTAGAAGAAATCTAACAGGCATGGGATGCATATCAGTTAAAAGGGCATCTTTCAAGGCCAGATGTTTGAGCTGACAGAGGCTCCAACATTGGGAGAAGACTCCAAGCCTGCCTGTGAGAACCAGCAGAGAGTGATGGACAGGCAACCAAGGGGGTCTTCAAAAACTTAGGGAGACATGTAGTTATTTGCCATATAGTGATGGCATTGACCTAAAGGTAGAGGAGACCACGTGGCTAGGTTCAGTGTGGCCTTGGGAGGGCAGTGAACTCCCAGTGTTGCTTTTTTGGAATCTGCTCACTCAAGTCACACCAATCTAGGCCAAAGCCATGGCATCACAGTAGGTTTCCCTCAGCTCTGTTCTTCAGTGACAAGCAGAGACCCAGAATTGCCCATTAGACCAGGAGGGCACACAGGAAGGAGCAATATGAGACCAACTAGATCATATCTCATGGTTTCTCCTGCAGAGCTCACCAACTCCCTGTCACAGCCTCTGCACCTGGCTAGTCATCAGCCCTGACTCTGACTCTCAACCCAGGTTTTTCTGCTCCAAGTTTACTCAGCCCATTCCAGGTTTATAAACAGCCTTTATAACTCTTGGGGAGTTAGGAGTGGGCTGCGGTCTTTTTTTCCAGATCTGAGCCCAGAGCTCACCTGGGGAACTGTCATGTCTGAGTACCCCTCTATACAGTGGCATCTCCTTCCTGTTCCTCCATGAAGGGACACTAGCCCGCTTGAACATGTGGCTCTGGCAGGACTTACCCTTCTCCCCATTCCCTCTGCCTTGCTAAAAACCATTAGATTATATTCCTAAAGCTAGCCAAGGCCTATTCCCTTATTTGGCCACTTCTTCCACCTGAAGCTGACTACCAAGGTCCAGCTATCAGAAGGCCCCATTGGCTCATCTAATTAACATACCCAGTTAAAATTAAACACCCCATCCTAACACAGGGTTTCCCCCTTTACCTTTATAAACCACCATTAACTATGTGCCATGTCTGTCTCCTCTCTATCCAGAGGCAGTCCTTTGTCCCTCTGGGATAAATATCCCTCCTCCCTTCCCCCTTCCCCTTAGTCCTTTACCTCCTTTCCCACTGCATCAGAGCCCATTTTTTATTTATTTATTTATTTATTTATTTATTTATTTATTTATTTATTTATTTATTTATTTTGAGACAGGGTTTCTCTGTATAGCTTTGGTGCCTTTCCTGGAACTCACTCAGTAGCCCTGGCTGGCCTTGAACTCACAGATTCGCCTGCCTCTGCCTCCTGAGTGCTGGGATTAAAGGCATGCGCCACCACTGCCCGGCTTTCAGAGCCCATTTTAATACAGACCTCTCCTTGTTCTCGTCTTAAGAACGACAGCTGCAAGGTCATTTGCTGCTGCTTCTGCCCGAGTCAGAAAGCAGCCACTTTAACTTTTCTTCCCACTAAATAAGGGAGCTCTCTGTGGAAACAGGTGTTTGGGTGTGGTTTGTGCCTAATCTGGGGTCTGGAAGGGAGTCCCCACTATGTGGGAGTCCCCTTCACTCCACATTAGATTAGATGGGAGTACTAAGGAGGAGCCTGAAACCCACCCTCACTAGATCTGACACACACATCTGGCCTTCTAGCATGGCACTCTCCTTCATTCTTCAGCTTCATGAGTGGCCATCTGAGCCCTTGATTTAGTTAACAGGGAACAAGGTCAGGCTTAGATATTCTAATGAGCCCTTCATTGTGAATCCCATATTGACTGGCTGGTTTCAAGTGGCCACTAATCTCCAGTGTTAAAGAGAAAGGTTCATGGCAGCAGAAGCAGCTCTCCATCCTTCCTCACCTGAACAACTGTTGCATATGGTCACTGAGAGATGCCGGAGTGATGAAGAGTTGCTGGAGACAGTTCAGTCTCCAGTAGGGGATGGTCATCATCAGAGACCCATCTCTGATGGGAGGGAAGGGAAGGGCTAGGCTGGCACCATCCCTTCTCAGGATGTTAGTTTGTCCACCAGTAAAGGCTTCCTTGAACAGTGGTGGGAGGAGCTCCCTGGGCAGGTCCTAAAGGGACATTGATCATGTCACAAAGCCTCCAAACACAGGCAATAGATATTACACACTCAACCCACACATATTCTGCTTTCAACAACTTGAACCTGCCTGGGAAGGACAAGAGAATCCAGGAAGTGGGTCATTGCTTAATATTTTACTTATTCCCTAGAACAAAGTTAAGAGCACTGCCAGAGACTCTGAGGAGGCAAGTCAGCACTGTGGTGCATAGATGGCAGCTGCCTGTGGTGCGAAACAGGACAAGTATTAGGTGCTATTGTTGGTTCTTTTTGCTCTTTGGGGAGACCTGTCACCCAGCTCCTAAATAAATCACACACAGAAGCTTATTTTATTTATTTATTTATTTATTTATTTATTTATTTATTTTGGTTTTTCGAGACAGTTTCTCTGTGTAGTTTTGGTGTCCTGGATCTCACTCTGTAGACCAGGCTGGCCTTGAACTCACAGAGATCCGCCTGGCTCTGCCTGCCAAGTGCTGGGATTAAAGGCAT
>LZPO01066378.1:37581-52371 GCA_001675575.1 Neotoma lepida | reverse complement strand
CTTTCTCTTTCTTTCTCTCTTTCTCTCTCTCTTTCTTTCTTTCTTTCTTTCTTTCTTTCTTTTTTTCTTTCTTTCTTTCTTTCTCTGTTGCTAGTTATGTAGCTTGGTGGCTGGCCCCTTTTGGCTTCCTCCTTCTCTCGCTCCTTCTTCCTTTCCTCCTAGATTTCTCCTTCTATTTATTTTCTCTGCCTGCCAGCCCCACCTATCCTTTCTCCTGCCTTGCTAATGGCTGTTCAGCTCTTTATTAGACCATTCAGATGTTTTAGACAGCTAAAATAACATAGTTTCACAGAGTTTTAAACAAATGCAACATAAAGGAATGAAACATTTTTGTATCATTCAACAAATGTTCCACAGCATAAACATAAGTATCACATCTTAGAATAATATTCCACATACGACTTAAAAATGTGTTTGGAGTACTCGAGGAGGGAGCCGTCACTGTGAGACATGACCAGAACAGACCAGAGCATTCTGTGTGAGGCTGGCCAGGGGTCCAGCTGCCAATCATGCAGAGCTCAGGAACTTGGCAGCATTGGTGAGATTGCTCTACTGATCAACCTGTTCAGCTGAGATCCATTCCGGAGAGGACTCAGAAGCCTGCAGTCTGAGGAAACAAGATCAGCTGAGGATTTGGTGAGCAAGCAGAGTGCGACCCTAGAACTCAAGAGAAGGAGCCATCCAGCCACCAACCTAGGTCACTGGAGTCATAAGCCCACCCTGCACTGACTGGGAACAGGTAAGGCCCCATATCTCCGGACTGGCAGACGAGGTCTCTAGCCCCTAGGCCCTGAAAGCACATTTTGTGCCCCTCCCCCCAGCCATTGGAGCACCAGGGACCGGGCAGCTGCCTTTCCCTGCCCCCTTGTCAAGAAAACCATCCCGTGTGACACCTATGACCACCGACCACCGGAGCCATAAGCCGACCCTGCACCGATTGGGAACAACTGCTCCCCGAGACAGTTGAAAAAAAAAAAGAAGTTGGAGAAATCTCACACTAATGACTTAAAAGTACACCCGAAAGCTCTAGAACAAAAAGAAGCAAACTCAACCAGGAGGAATAGATGACAAAAAATAGTCAAATTGAGGACTGAAATCAATGAAATAGAAACAAAGAGAACAATACAAAGAATCAATGAAACAAAGAGTTGGTTCTTTGAAAAAAAAAACAACAAGATAGACAAGACCTTATCCAAATTAACCAAAAGGCAGAGAGAGAGCATCCAAATGAACAAAATCAGAAATGAAAANGGAGACATAACAACAGACAATGAGGAAATCCAGAGAATCATCAGGTCATACTTCAAAAACCTGTACTCCACAAAATTGGAAAATCTGAAAGAAATGGGCAATTTTCTGGATAGATACCACATACCAAAGTTAAATCAAGATCAGATAAACTATTTAAATAGACCAATAACCCTAAAGAAATAAAAGTCATTAAAAGTCCGCCAACCAAAAAAAGCCAGGACCAGATGGTTTCAGTGCAGAATTCTACCAGATTTTCAAAGAAGAGCTAATTCCAATACTCTTAAAAATTGTTCCACACAATAGAAACAGAAGGGACATTACCAAACTCTTTTTATGAGGCTACAGTTACCCTGATACCCAAACCACACAAAGATGCAACAAAGAAAGAGAATTACAGACCAATCTCCCTCATGGACATTGATGCAAAAATACTCAACAAAATATTGGCAAACCGAATTCAAGAACACATCAAAAAAAAATTATCCACCATGACCAAGTAGGCTTCATCCCAGGGATGCAAGGATGATTCAACATACGAAAATCTGTCAATGTAATACACCATATAAACAAACTGAAAGAAAAAAACCACATGATCATCTCATTAGATGCTGAAAAAGCCTTTGATAAAATCTAACACCCCTTCATGATAAAGGTCTTGGAGAGATCAGGAATATAAGGAATATATCTAAACATAATAAAGGCAATTTACAGCAAGCCAACAGCCACCATCAAATTAAATGAAGAGAAACTCAAAGGGATTCCACTAAAATCAAGAACGAGACAAGGCTGTCTACTCTTCCCATATTTACTCAATATAGTACTTGACGTTCTAGCTAGAACAATAAGACAACAAAAGGAGATCAAAGGGATGGAAAGGAAGAAGTCAAATTTCACTGTTTGCAGACGATATGATTGTATACATAAGTGACCCCAAAATTCTACCAGGGAACTCCTACAGCTGATAAACTCCTTCAGTAATGTGGCAGAATACAAGATCAACTCAAAAAATCATTAGCCCTCCTATATACAAATGATAATCGGGCTGAGAAAGAAATCTGAGAAATATCACCCTTTACAATAGCCACAAATAATATAAAATACCTTGGAGTAACACTAACTAAACAAGTGAAGGACCTGTATGATAAGAACTTTAAGTCTCTGAAGAAAGAAATTGAAGAAGATATCAGAAAATGGAAAGACCTCCCATGCTCATGGAGAGGTAGGACTAACAGTAAAAATGGCAATCTTACCAAAAGCAATCTACAGATTCAATGCAATCCCCATCAAAATCCCAACACGATTCTTCACAAACTTGGAAAAAACAATACTCAACTTCATATGGAAAAATAAAAAACCCAGGATAGCTAAAAGAATCCTGTGCGATAAAGCAACCTCTGGAGGCATCACCATCCCTGACCTCAAGCTCTACTACAGAGCTATAGCAATAAAAACAGCTTGGTACTAGCATAAAAAACCGACATGTGGACCAATGGAATTGAATTGAAAACCTTGAAATTAATCCGCACACATATGAACACCTGATTTTTGACAAAGAAGCCAAAATTGTACAGTAGAAAAAAGAAAGTATCTTGAACAAATGGTGCTGGCATAACTGGATGTCAACATGTAGAAGATTACAAATAGATCCATATCTGTCACCATGCACAAAACTCAAGTGGATCATAGACCTCAACATAAATCCAGTTACATTGAACTTGATAGAAGGGAAAGTAGGAAGTACTCTTGAACACATTGGCACAGGAGACCACTTCCTAAATATAACACCAGTAGCACAGACACTGAAAGCAACAATTAATAAATGGGACCTCTTGAAACTGAGAAGCTTTTGTAAGGCAAAGGACACAGTCAATAAGACAAAAACGACAGCCTAGAGAATGGGAAAAGATCTTCACCAACCCCACATCTGACAGAGGGCTGATTCTCAAAATATATAAAGAACTCAAGAAACTAGACATCAAAATATCTAACAATCCAAAAAAATGAGCTACATTAAAAAAATGGGCTACAGAGCTAAACAGAGAATTCTCAACAGAAGAACCTCAAATGGCTGAAAGACACTTAAGGAATTACTCAACATCCTTAGTCATCATCAAAACGATTCTGAGACATCATCTTACACCTGTCAGAATGGCTATGATCAAAAACACTGATGACAGTCTATATTGGAGAAGATACAGAGCAAGGAGGACACTCCTCCACTGTTGGTGGGAGTGCAAACTTGTACAACCACTGTGGAAATCAGTATGGTGGTTTCTCAGAAAATTGGGAATTGATCTACCTCAAGACCCAGCTATACTACTCTTGGGCATATACCCAAGGGATGCTCAATCACACCACAAGGACACATGCTCAACTATGTTCATAGCAGCATTATTCATAAGAGCCAGAACCTGGAAACAACCTAGATGCCCATCAACTGAAGAATGGATTAAGAAAATGTGGTACATATACACAATGGAGTACTACTCAGCAGAGAAAAACAATGATATCATGAAATTTGCAGGCAAATGGATGGAACTAGAAAATANCATCCTGAGTGAGGTAACCCAGACTCAGAAGGACAAACATGGTATGTACTCACTCATAAGTGGATACTAGATGTAAAGCAAAGGACAATCAGACTGCAACCCATAGCTCCAGGGAGGCTAGCTAGCAAGGAGGACCCTAGGAAGGATGCATGGATCGCCCAGCGAAGGAGAAATAGATGAGATCTACATGAGCAAACTGGGGAGGGGGGTAATAGAGGGCAAGGGATGGGGGATGAGAACATAGGGGAACAGGAGGTTCGAACTGGAACAGGGACAGAGTGGAAGAGCAAGGAAAGAGATACCATGATAAATGAAGACATCATGGGAATAGGGAGAAAGAGAGTGCTAGGGAAGTTCCCAGGAATCCATAAATGATGACCCCACCTTAGACTACTGACAGTAGTCTAGAGGGTGCCTCAACTGGCCTACTCCAGTGATCACATGGACGAATACTCTGTCATCATAGAGCCCTCATCCAGAGACTGATGGAAGCAGATGCAGAGATCCACAGCCAGGCACCAGGCAGAGCTCCAGGAGTCCAACTGATGAGAGAGAGGAGAGATTCTATGAACAAGGGACATCGAGATCATGAAAGGAAAATGTACAGAGATGGCCAGCAAGTCTGGTGGAAATGCATGAACAGCCTCCATGGTGCTGGACTGGGCCCTCTGGAAGCTTGAGACAGTTGTTTAGCTTGAACTGTTTGGGGGCCCCCAGACAGTGGGATTGGGATCTGTCCCTGGTGCAGGAGCTGGATTTTTGGAGCCCAATGCTCGGGAGGCCAGAGTCAGCCAATTTATGCGTTCAGGGCCAGCAGTTCCTACATAGTGGGTTCCAAGCCAGCCTATGACACATAATGAGACCCTGTCATAATTATTATTTGGGATCTGGAGAAATGCCTAGTGAGTTAAGAGCACTGACTGCTGTTTCAAAGGACTTGAGTCCCAGTACCCATGTCTGATGGCTTACAACCACCTGTGTGTAACTCCAGATCCCAGGAGATCCTAAGGGATCCAACTCCTCTGGCCACTGTGAGCACCTTCATACTTACGCTCGTAAGGACATGGAGATATCTAGCATCTCTCTCATCTTCCTTAACCAACTCATGGTGTAATCCTTGTATTCATTGGACAAGCTGTTCTTGAGGCGACATTTAGTTACCATTTTCAATGGCTGCTTCTTTCCCACTTTTGTGGGATCTTTCTCTTCTGGTTTGGTCTGTGGAGAATCCACAGAATCCTGTATTCCAGCACATGCTTCCCAGAAGTCATAGTGAGCACACTTCAAACTGAGCACTTGTAGTCTACACCTCCTGTGGGTCAGAAAGGAAGAAGTTCAGATGACAATTATAATCTGATAGATCCCACATCTCAACCTCCTCCATTACATTCTCTTTGAGTTTAACCCACAGCCTTGACTTCCACTCTCAGACTCACCTAGGCCGAACATTCTGTTTTCTCAGCCAACCCAGTCCATCCAGCGCAGCCTGGAGGTTATCCACTTGGATATAGTCTTCAAGGGCCCCAAGAGGGAGGAAGGGGAAGGGCCAAGATGCTACCATGGCCTTCACGACCTTTGTTCGACTCTTAATGAAGGCCTCCTGGAAGAGCGGTGGGAAGAGCACTGTGGGAAGGTCCTCCAGAGCAGAGATGGCCAAGTTTTCATCTTCCAGCAGCCCCTGCACAGCCAGCTGCTGGAGTGTGGGCACGGCCTGGAAGCTCATCCAGAGGAGTTCAGGTAGATAGATCCTGTGGAATCACCCAGAAAGACAACCTTTCAGAGCAAAGCTCAGGAAGGCCTTTGCTCCTCCCTTACAGAAATCACCTCAGGGTCAGAGTCACTGNTAGCAGCATTATTCATAAGAGCCAGAACCTGGAAACAACCTAGATGCCCATCAACTGAAGAATGGATTAAGAAAATGTGGTACATATACACAATGGAGTACTACTCAGCAGAGAAAAACAATGATATCATGAAATTTGCAGGCAAATGGATGGAACTAGAAAATANCATCCTGAGTGAGGTAACCCAGACTCAGAAGGACAAACATGGTATGTACTCACTCATAAGTGGATACTAGATGTAAAGCAAAGGACAATCAGACTGCAACCCATAGCTCCAGGGAGGCTAGCTAGCAAGGAGGACCCTAGGAAGGATGCATGGATCGCCCAGCGAAGGAGAAATAGATGAGATCTACATGAGCAAACTGGGGAGGGGGGTAATAGAGGGCAAGGGATGGGGGATGAGAACATAGGGGAACAGGAGGTTCGAACTGGAACAGGGACAGAGTGGAAGAGCAAGGAAAGAGATACCATGATAAATGAAGACATCATGGGAATAGGGAGAAAGAGAGTGCTAGGGAAGTTCCCAGGAATCCATAAATGATGACCCCACCTTAGACTACTGACAGTAGTCTAGAGGGTGCCTCAACTGGCCTACTCCAGTGATCACATGGACGAATACTCTGTCATCATAGAGCCCTCATCCAGAGACTGATGGAAGCAGATGCAGAGATCCACAGCCAGGCACCAGGCAGAGCTCCAGGAGTCCAACTGATGAGAGAGAGGAGAGATTCTATGAACAAGGGACATCGAGATCATGAAAGGAAAATGTACAGAGATGGCCAGCAAGTCTGGTGGAAATGCATGAACAGCCTCCATGGTGCTGGACTGGGCCCTCTGGAAGCTTGAGACAGTTGTTTAGCTTGAACTGTTTGGGGGCCCCCAGACAGTGGGATTGGGATCTGTCCCTGGTGCAGGAGCTGGATTTTTGGAGCCCAATGCTCGGGAGGCCAGAGTCAGCCAATTTATGCGTTCAGGGCCAGCAGTTCCTACATAGTGGGTTCCAAGCCAGCCTATGACACATAATGAGACCCTGTCATAATTATTATTTGGGATCTGGAGAAATGCCTAGTGAGTTAAGAGCACTGACTGCTGTTTCAAAGGACTTGAGTCCCAGTACCCATGTCTGATGGCTTACAACCACCTGTGTGTAACTCCAGATCCCAGGAGATCCTAAGGGATCCAACTCCTCTGGCCACTGTGAGCACCTTCATACTTACGCTCGTAAGGACATGGAGATATCTAGCATCTCTCTCATCTTCCTTAACCAACTCATGGTGTAATCCTTGTATTCATTGGACAAGCTGTTCTTGAGGCGACATTTAGTTACCATTTTCAATGGCTGCTTCTTTCCCACTTTTGTGGGATCTTTCTCTTCTGGTTTGGTCTGTGGAGAATCCACAGAATCCTGTATTCCAGCACATGCTTCCCAGAAGTCATAGTGAGCACACTTCAAACTGAGCACTTGTAGTCTACACCTCCTGTGGGTCAGAAAGGAAGAAGTTCAGATGACAATTATAATCTGATAGATCCCACATCTCAACCTCCTCCATTACATTCTCTTTGAGTTTAACCCACAGCCTTGACTTCCACTCTCAGACTCACCTAGGCCGAACATTCTGTTTTCTCAGCCAACCCAGTCCATCCAGCGCAGCCTGGAGGTTATCCACTTGGATATAGTCTTCAAGGGCCCCAAGAGGGAGGAAGGGGAAGGGCCAAGATGCTACCATGGCCTTCACGACCTTTGTTCGACTCTTAATGAAGGCCTCCTGGAAGAGCGGTGGGAAGAGCACTGTGGGAAGGTCCTCCAGAGCAGAGATGGCCAAGTTTTCATCTTCCAGCAGCCCCTGCACAGCCAGCTGCTGGAGTGTGGGCACGGCCTGGAAGCTCATCCAGAGGAGTTCAGGTAGATAGATCCTGTGGAATCACCCAGAAAGACAACCTTTCAGAGCAAAGCTCAGGAAGGCCTTTGCTCCTCCCTTANAGAAATCACCTCAGGGTCAGAGTCACTGTCTACAGTAGAAACCTGACTTTCCCATTNGACTATCTGCTGTTCTCACAGCCACAGCTCCCTCAAGGCAGCATGGTGGTCTGTCTCTGACTCAGTCATGTGAAATGTGCCTTACCACCATTCTGCCCAACTCCAACCCCTGCTGCCCTGAATCCTACTCCACTGGGAAGTGGGTAATCTGGAGACAGTGGAGCTTCATCCTTTTAGGGTGAACCATCTCCATAAAGACCCTCAAAGGAAAATGAAATGTTCTCTGCAAAATCTTCCCTCATTCTCTTCAACTAATGGGGCCTGGCTGGAACAATCTGTGAAAGGGGTGCAGTTACTTTTGTTTTAAGAACTGAGTCCTATCACAGCGTTTGGGAGGATGAGGCAGGAGAATTGCAAATGTGACACTAACCTGGCACCAGGACAGTGTCCAGCACAAGCACAGGAACTGAAGTGAAACAAGTCTTTTAAACAGCAATGGTGAAAGGTAAGCACCAGTGTGAGGGACAGCTGGAGAGGCTGGGGACTGTCCCCCAAGAGGACCTGCACATTGCATGCAATGTCAGGGAAGACATATGTGAGAAAACAAGCTCTAGTGTTAGCTTTAACTGCATTCCATATCCCTGTTTGTGTGTATGTGGGGTGGAAGGAGTGGAAAACAGGGTTTCTCTGTGAAGCCCTGGCTGCCCTAGAATTCTCTCTGTGGACCAGGCTGGCCCAGAGATCCACTGTGTTCTGCTTCCAGCACTGCTTCCCAAGTGCTGGGATTCAAGGTGTGTGCAAACACTGCCCAGTTGCTTTTTGGTTTCTTAGATTTGTGTTTTATTGTTGTCTTGAGACAGGGTCTCACAATGACACATTTTCTGGCCTGAAACTTGCTGTGTAGACCAGCTGATCTTCAGCTAATGAGATCTGCCTACCACTGTCCTGATAGGGCTGGGATTCAAAGCAAGTACCTCCACCCCAGCTTCTATCTCACTTAGACCTAAGGTCTCCCTATGTATTCCAGGCTAGCCAGCAACTGAAGAGCCTCATGCCTCAGCTCAGCCCTCCAAGTCTGAGCTGCCATCCACTCTGTACCTTTTAGTTTGAAGTTCCCCTTATCAGAGGTCCTAGCTGATGGTACCTTTCAACCTACCAGCCTCAGCTGCCACAGTAGGTAAGATTAGTGGCCTGTTTGCCACTCTGTTCCCACTATTATTCTTGAGTCCCATGTAAAAGGAACTGTTCATTTATCTTAAGGGGCTTAGGACATAATACATTCACTTAGAACTGCTATTCTAGAGGACCTGGGCTTGATTCCTAATACCTACAAGGCAGCTTGCACCATATCGTGACAAGTAAGACAACCCCAAGATCCCTCCATCTTGTATTCTTGCTGAGGCCATTTCAAGATTAACTAGAATTTGATCTCCTTGATGGAGAAGCCCATGGAAAATGACCCAACACTATCCTAGGAAGCCAAGGTCAGGATGTCCTATCTTACTTATCTTAGGCTGTTTGTGTTGGAACCCCTCTAGCTAGCTGCTTATCTTGGCTTCTGGTAGACACCATCTTTTCTGAAGATCCACCCTCCTCCCTGCAGCTGGTAAATAAGATGCCAGATGTAAATCATGGCACTCAGGCCACACCTAAGTGTCTGGAATACTTGTGTGGTCCCAGCTGGCTCTTATAAAGACTTTCAATAGGCTGTAAACTGTGTCTGGGTAATATTTAGATGAGCTACCTGTAACAATATGTAACTCCAGTTCCAGGGGACCTGACCCCGTCTTATGTCTTCCACAGTCACACAGGTGGTGAAGACATATGTTCAGGCAAACACCCATACATAAACCAGCATCTATCAAATATTGGTAAAAAGATTACAAACTGATAAAACCATCAAAAGAAAATCACCACCAGGAGGTGGTGGCAAATGCCTTTAATCCCAGCACTCGGGAGGCAGGCAGATCTCTGATTTCAAGGCCAGCCTGGTCTACAAAGTGAGTTCCAGAATGGCAAGGACTACACCTGTCTCTTATACACATCTAGATGTGTATAAGAGACAGGAGTTCAAGGCCAGCCTGGTCTACAAAGTGAGTTCCAGGACAGCAAGGACTAAACAGAGAAACCCTGTCTTTGAAAACGGAAAAACAAAGTCACAAACTGGGAGGTGGTGGCAGACGCCTTTAATCCCAGCACTAGGCAGGCAGAGGCAGGTGAATCTCTTTAGTTCAAGGCCTGATACAGAGTGAGTCCTGGACAGCCAGGGAAACTCAGAGAAACTTATGGCTAAAAAAGAACAACAAAAATCAGTCAGGATTCTAATCCCAGGGTGGAGTGGTTGGGTGGGTGCAACCTGAAAACAGAGAATTTGAGATCAGCGTGAGCTATTAGAGAACCTATTAAAAAGAAGAAGAAGAAGAGGCCTGGCAGTGGTAGCGCACGCCTTTAATCACAGCACTGGGGAGGCAGAGGCACCTTTAATCCCAGCACTGGGGAGGCAGAGGCAGGCGGATCTCCTGTCTCTTATACACATCTAGATGTGTATAAGAGACAGCCCCTCTAGCTAGCTGCTTATCTTGGCTTCTGGTAGACACCATCTTTTCTGAAGATCCACCCTCCTCCCTGCAGCTGGTAAATAAGATGCCAGATGTAAATCATGGCACTCAGGCCACACCCTGTCTCTTATACACATCTAGATGTGTATAAGAGACAGAGCCACGTTTACTCTGCATCTTAACTTTTAAAGGCAGATGCTGAAGATGCAGCCTGGGGGACATAGGTACCTAACTCAAAGGAGGCCCTGGGTGTTCCATCCTCAGCACTCTACAAAGTGGCCACTTGGGCTCAAACCTCACATTCCAGCACTCAGGAGGAGGAGACACAAGGATGGATGACTCCAAGTCATCTCAGTTCCATATAGATTCTAGTTAGCCTGGGCCACAGGAGACCCTGCTTCAGAACAGGAAAACCAACAACCAAGGAAAAAGCCAGAAATCTCAACTGGAATGATGGCTCTGGCAGAGGACCTGGGTTTGGTTTCCAGCACCCTCATGGTGGCCCTAAGAAAACATATCTCCAGCCCCAGGGTCCCATGTTTCCTCTGACCTCTTAAGGCATCAGGCACATATGTGGCATAAATACACAAATGTAGGCAAATCACTTACTCACATGAAATAAAGCAAAATCTTAAAAATTATCTTTAAAAAGCTATAAATATTAAACAACTAAAAAATAAAAAAGAGAGTAGAATTTGACTAGCCTAGCCAGAAATTCCAGAATTAGGAGGCTGAGGCAGGAGCAGACACATTCTTGGAACTTCAACATTCCAGAAAGACAGAAGCAGGAGGATTACAATTCCAGCCAGCCTGAGCCACAAGACCACTGTCAGGCCAATGTAGGAAAACACAGCAAAACCCTCTCAAGAAAACAAACCCAGGAATCAACAAACAAACAACAACATTGGAGATGGAGGCAAAGCCGCCCTTGAGGCCAAAACCAGGCTCCAATCTGCTCATCAGGAGAGAGAGAGAAAGAGAATTCTGTGATTCACCCATGGTTTCATGTCCCCAGTGGGGAGTGGCTGGCCTGGGTTACATGGATTGGGTGTCCTCACATGGGTGAGGGACTTACCAGACACAGGCACTGGTGACAGGTTCCTATTCCTTCCAGCAGGGACAGGAGGTGACTCCAAGATTCCAAGTGTCTCCTGTGGCTCCTTTGGCTCCTCTGGGCTTTTAGTCACTGTCATTTCTGCTCTTTGCAGCCACGCCTCCCAGCCACAGGCTGCCTCCTCATTGATTGGTTGAGTCTCCGCCCAGTGAATCCTAATTGGCATTTTTGGTGTGTCCAGATAGGCTGAATCAGATCACCCTCATGAAAGAATTAACAGAGATCAGGGAGAGAGAGACAAGAACCCATTCATGAAAACTTGCACTGAGTCACTCAGCAGTTTGAAGCAGGAAGTGATAAATTCAGGGCCTGCACACAGTGAGATCATAACCAGCTTGGCACTTAGGAAGACCCTGCCTCAAAAGACCGAAGTTGCTGGACACAATGGCACACATCTTTAATCCCTCACTCTAGAGGCAGAAGCAGGCAGCTCTCCGTGAGGTCAAGACGAACCTGGTCTAGATAGTCAGTTCCAGCCAGCAAGAGCTAGAGGTGATGCACTTAAATCAACAACTAAGTCTGAGCACACTCACCTGGCATGGAAGGGATGACAAGTGGTGGCACATGACAAGTGGTGGCACATACCTTTAATCCCATCACTCAGGGGCAAAAGGAAGTGGATGTCTATGAGTTTGAGTCCAGCCGGTTCTAAGTAGTGGGTTCCAAGCCAGCCAAAGCTGTATATTGAGATCCTGTATCAACGAAGCAAATGGAGAACAAAAGAAAACAGGACATATTGATTACACTTTTAATCCCAACACTCTAGAGGCAGAGGTATGTGGATCTCTGTGAGTTTAAAGCCAGTCACCTGGCCTACATAGTGAGTTCTAGGACTTCCAGAGCTATGTAATAGAGACTTCCTGCATTAAAAAAAAAGGGGGGGGGGGACAGAGAGTTGTCTTAATTTAGATTAATTTACTCTGGAGGGAATAAGACAGGATTGCAAATTTGACTAAGTCTGGTCTAAAGATTGAGTAAGAGTCTATTCTAGGTTACAAAGCAAGATTCTACCCAAAACAAAACAAGACAGAAACAAACTAAAAACAACAACAAAACAGACAGAAAGGCTAGCATGCTGGTGTATTCCTTAAATCCCAGGACTTGGGATGCAGAGGCAGGAGAATCTCTGTGAGTCTGAGGACAGCCTGGTCTATACAGCAAGGTCCAGGCCAGCCAGGGCTACTTAGTGAGACCATGTCTCACAGACAACAACAAAGAAAAAGAGAAAAAGCCAGCTTTTTGTCATGATGCAAACGTGCTGGGACTTCAGGTGCAGGTCCCCACCCGTTTTTCATGTAATGGTGGGGAGCTCACCGGGGTTCCTGCATGTTAGATCCATATTCTACTAAGTGGGCTTCATCCAAAGATCCTGGTTACTCTGTATTTTGAGACCATGAGTTCTTGGGCCTCATCTTTAGTCATCAGGAAGCTCAATACCTTCTCCTCCACAGACACCAGATCTCAAGACTTTAAAACTGGTGAGTAGGTTAATGCCCAAAAAGGAACTCAGAGCTGGGCAGTGGTGGCGCACGCCTTTAATCCCAGCACTTGGGAGGCAGAGGCAGGCAGATCTCTGTGAGTTCAAGGCCAGCCTGGGCTACCGAGTGAGTTCCAGGAAAGGCGCCAAAGCTACACAGAGAAACCCTGTCTCGAAAAACAAAAAAAAAAGGAACTCAGAGAGTGAGATTTCATGTTCCCAAGATCTNACCATTAAGTCAAAACTGCACTCAGGGGAAATTCTCTNATTATTCTGTTGTGCCAGAAGCCTCTTAAAATATCAGAATTTTATTTGACTTTAAAGTTTCCTGTCTCCATAGACCCTCTGTACTTCATGTCAACTTTGACTCTTCTCAACTGGACTTCTCATAACCTACATCTGACATACTGAATTATTGTTTTGTGTCCTTTTTTCTTTTTCTTTCTTTCTTTCTTTCTTTCTTTCTTTCTTTCTTTCTTTCTTTTTTTTTGTTGGAGACACATTTTCTCTGTGTATCTCTGGCTGTTCTGGAATTGGCTTGTAGACTAGGCTGGCCTTGAACTTAGAGATCCACCTGCCTCTACCTCAAGAGTTCTGGGATTAAAGGCATGTACCACCACACCCAGCAAAGTTCTTTGTCCTCTTAAGGAGCTATCCCTCCTTTCTTGGTGTCCAAAAGTAAATTTTCACCACCACTGCCAAAAAAAGAATGTTTAGCCTCAGTTCAGAAACCCAGAGATCATGACTTTCAGGACAATTACAAATAGTAAAGTGAGTACACCCAGGAGCTCAAGGTAACTCTGGTCACATCTCTATCAAAGAGTCACAATTGTCATCAGAGCTCTCCTGAGGGACCAGGTAAAGTTTGTTGTTCACTTGAGTAAGATATGCTGATGGATGGAAAGGGTCCTTAAGGACAGCCATGGAGATGTCATTGTTATGGAAATAGATCTTGGAGAACTGGTTGCACAGGCTCAGGTCAGACAGAAGGGGACTAGGCTGTGAGTGCTTNATCCCACAACCCTTCAGTTCCAAGGTCTTCAGAGGGGTCTTTGACTCTCTCCAGAGAAGAGAGTTAGGTACTGGTGGGACCCAGTACACAAATGGGATACTACCACACCAANGAGGTTCAGGTATGTGAGCTGATGTAGGTTCAGACTCAGTGGTAGATGGTTAAATTCTGCCTATGAGAGTTGGCAGTGAGTGATGNACAGGGTCTGCAAGAGGATCTCCAGTCACCTAGGAGGAAAACAAGAGATTAATTCTGACAAACAGTGTTAGAGTAGTTATTGGGGGTGTTAATGTCTCAGGACATGACCACATTGGCNCAAGGTCACACTGCCCTCACAATGGAGGACAATGTCCAGGATGTTGCCATTGGAGTCTTATCACTCAAGTCACATTACTCTGGTCACAGCCTTGTCAGCATCACTGTGGGACTGGCCCAGTCCTCAACTCTGCTGCTTCTTTCCTCACTGCCAATCAGAAGCCACAGTGCCGCACACATCAGGCCAGCAGGAAGGACCAGCCTGTGCTGGCTAATGTTATGTCACCTTGACAAGCTAGAGTCATCTGAGAGAAGGGAGCCTCAATTGAGAAAATGCCTCCATAAGATCAGGCTGCAGGCAAGCTCCTGCACTTGGTCCTCTTTCCTCCGTTTAAGTAGTAGCATTTTCTCTGTCTCTCTTGGTTCCTATCTCTGTCTGTCTGTCTCTCTTCCTCTTGCATACACACACACACACACACACACATGTGGAAAAATGTGGAATTTCTATCTAATTTCTTTATGCATCTAATTTCTTTCCACTGTCAATAGGTGAAATTTGTGACATTGTCCTTTATTTCCCAATGAACTCCCCTTGACCACGCTATTGTACATTCACACACTGTTGGAAACCCTCAACTAAACTTTTTTATTAATGTAAAAGCATTTGATGTACAACTGCAGGAGACATAATATACAGATATCTTGAACATTGAAGGACCCTCATTTTAAGAATAAGACCCTCACTCAAAAAT
>LZPO01066378.1:0-20677 GCA_001675575.1 Neotoma lepida | reverse complement strand
CAAGTTGACCTAGAATTTTCTAAGTAACCTAAGATAGACAGGAACGTATAACATGTCCCCTGTCTCTGTCTTCCAAATGCTGGCCTTACAGGAGTGAGCCTCAAAGCCTACTTTATTTCCAGGTATTTGTTGGGACAGGGTCTCATAATACAGTTTGAGCTGGGACCCAAAACTGGAGAGTAATTTGGCCTGCAGTGCTGTGGATTAGGATGTCCATTGCTGGAAACCTCTGAAGGTAGGAACTGTGGTACACAGGGCAGGGGAGAGCAAGCAACATGGGGAAGGATAGTGTCCTGACTCCATGGAGGTGACATCTGGAGCCTTTGTCTTTGTACCATGAATTCTTCACTCTTGGCAGTCCAGAGCCCAGCCAGCCTCCCTGGTCCTGTCATGTATAGCACAATCATCCAAGGACCAGGGAAATGTTACAGGCTTAAATCCCAGCTACTGAGGAGGCTGAGACAGGAGGGTGATAAATTCAGGGCCTGTACACAGTGAACTCATAACCAGCCTTGGCACTTAGGAAGACCCTGCCTCAAGACAGAAATTGCTGGGCAGAATGGCATACATCTTTAATTCCAGTGCTCTAGAGGCAGAGGCAGGCACATCTCTGTGAGGCCAAGGCCAAGATGTGCCTGGTCTAGATTGTCAGTTCCAGACAGCCACTGCTAGTAGGGCTGTAGGGCATGGTACTTTTAATCCCAGCTCTCCAGAGGCAGAGGCAGGAGGATCTCTGTGAGTTCAAGGCTCTGTAGTGTCAAGGCCAGCCAGCCAGGTCTACATAGTGAGTTCCTGAAAAGCCAGAGCTATGTAATAGNGTCTGTCTCAAAAAATAAAAGAAAGATGACTGCATTCTTTTCTCTCCTTGTTTTTTCTTCTTTTCTTTCTTTCGCTGTTTGTTTTTTGGTTTTTTGTTTTGTTTTGTTTTTTGAGACTGGGTTTCTCTATGTTGCCCTGGCTGTCCTGAACTCACTCTGTAGACAAGGATACCCTCAACTCACAGATCTGGGCCACACCTTCTGCCAGCATCCTATATAAACAACATGGAAGAAGGAAGTTGACTATCTCCTTATCTGCTTGCTCTCTTTTTTTTTGATGTTTTATTTTTTATTTTATTAATTTATTTATTCCTTATCATCATCATATTGAGATTGTCATATTGTCACTGTGCAGCCCTGGCTGGTCTGGGAGTCACTGTCTATGTATGCACCTTAACTTGCAAGAGTCGGTTCTCTCCTTCTACTGTGGATCCCAGGAAATGAACTGAGGTGGTCAGGCTTAATGACTGCCGAGCCATTGAGTCACCTCACCAATCCAATAGCTTACTTTTTTTTTTTTTTAAAGCTTTTCGAGACAGGGTTTCACTGTGTAGCTTTGGTGTCCTGGAACTCGCTCAGTAGTTGCTCTCTCTCTTACTAGCAAGTTCATTCCTTCACTAGCATTAAAGCCTACTTCTTAGGGATTCTGGAAGACCAGCTAAAACATCCAGCCTTGTGGACTGAACAACTACTGGATTTTGTTTTTGTTTTTGTTTTTGTTTTTTTCAAGACAGAGTTTTCTGTGAAATAGTCTTGGCTGTCCTGGAATTTACTCTGTAGACCAGGCCGGCCTTGAACTCACAGAGATCCGCCTGCCTCTGCCTCCTGAATGCTGGGATTAAAGGCGTGCGCCACCACCACCCAGTCAACTATTGGATTTTTGAAGCTTCCATTCATAGGCAGTCATTGTTGGATTAGCTGGACCACTGCCTGAAAGCTAGTCTAATAAATCCCCCTTTTAGATTTTATATATATAGATATACATATCTCTATATATGAGAGATTCATTCTATAGCTATGCTTATGAAAACCTATCCCAAAGAATTAAGAAGCTGAAAAGAACAAGGAAAAAAGAGAAGAGAAAAGAAAAGAGAAGAAAAGAAAAGAAAAGTGAAGATCTAAGTTGCACACAAGACAAATGCTCTGTGAGGTAAGCCTCATAACGATTTTAAATAAGGCTGCTGAAGTACTCCAAGAGTAGATCTGAATACTGTTTAAGATGGGATTTGTGTCCTCCTTCACAAATAATGCTGCTTCCACACCAACAAATCCTATTGGGTTTGAGATGAGTCTTGCTGGCTTAGAAAAGAGCCTCCCCTCTTTTTAAAGTACAAGTGGCAATAAAATCCCTTAGGATTGCAGCAAACAAGAACTCTATCGTTTTANACTATGTGGAGAGGGGAATCTTATTTGTTACATTATGTTATACATGTAATTGATTCAATTCTCTTTTAATAAACTGGTAAATTCCAAAAAAAGAAAGAAAAGCTATGGTCACAAATATAAAAATTAGTTACAACAAATTATTAATAACTCAATATAAATTAAGGAAGGAGTGTGAAGATAATAATGAAATGATCTAAACACGAAAATGTGGTCAACCGCAAGTTAAAATAAGTATCCAAAAGATGCATAAATCAATTTGAGTTGGTTTTTAACATTTACAACCAAGTACTGAGAAGAAATTTTGCAAAAAATATGTCAGCATGAAATTTTCTATGAGAATGCTCATTTCAGAATTGTTCATATGAAGTTATAAATCATCTAAATATCCTTAAGTTTGAGCTGTTAAGAATCATTATGGTTTTTAAGAAATTATCTTTTAAGATTTATTTTTAGTTGAGTATATGGACGGATATGGGCATGTGAGCATGGATGTCTGCTGAGTTCCGAAGAGGCTGTCACATTCCCAGGAGCTGCAATTGCAGGCAGTTGTGAGCCACTTGAAGTGGGTGCTGGGAACCAAAGTCTAGTTCTATGCGAGAGCATCCGGTGCTCTCAGCCACGGAGCCANCCCTCTAGCCTCCAAGTCACTGTACTTCCGTTTAAAAAGGATACATTGTAATTATTAAGCAATCACTAGGATACTACTATAGGTACATAGTAATCCTAATTATTTAAAACTTTTAAGACACATGGTGAGGCTGACAATAGATCTCGGTGACAGAGCACTCGCCCAGCATGAGCAAGGCCCTAGGTTTGATTCCTTCCCTGAAAGGGTACACCGCCATGGTGTAGTGATAACAGGGGTGGTTTGGGGACTGGTAACTGCTGACTGAGAGTCAAAGGAAGCCATTTTGAAAGTTTTCCTATGGTTAGCCTTCTTAACTAAAAAGAAAATGTCAGAACACAGTTTAAAACAGCAAAAACGCAAATTACTAGAAGCCTACGTAACAAAGCGTGATCATGAATCATTACAATAGAAGAGTAAAGGCTCTAGGGGGGTAAAGCTCTAAGGGGATAAGATGGGTAATCTTTCTTAACGATCAAGGTGATCATATTTCATCACAGATGGTAGCCATGCTGCCAGAGGCCAGTGTGCATCTGTGTAAGTGGGACTCAGTAGCCATGAGGAGGCACTGAGATCTTGGCATTTTCAGACTCCTACCGGATTCATGGCACTGTTTATAGGAATTCTGAAGCACATTCAAAGGCTGACATCAGATAAAAACTTTATATTAACTATTTACATAAACTATAAGGTTATGGATAAAATAACCAAATAACTTAAGTCCACAATAATTCTCCTTTGACTTTCACCTCTCAGAATCCTAACACTGGTTCTACATGGTAGAAAGATGAAAATATCTGACTATGTAACTTTATAATGCTAACTTTCAGACCTTTGAGAATTTACAAGAGAAGCAGGATAATTATATATAACACAATTAGAGATACATATCTCAATGCTTATGTTTATAACTTTTATTATCATTCAAATTGTCATGAAACAGAAAGACTTCTTTGCCTAGTACTTAGATACATGTTTCAAGAGCAGAAGATCTACAATATAGGAATCTCACTACAAAATTAAACATCTTCCAACAAAGTTCATTTTCAGGGCCATGTTTTTTGAATGTTTTATCTACAACAAACCCACATAGATCTTTATAACATTAAATTTAGTTTTATGCATTTTATGCTCAGTGTATTTTGAAAAATAGACATTTGCAAAACAGCTTTCCAAAATAAATATTGATACATTTTGTATAAAAATAATTCACTTGATATAAACCTCATCCATGGAATCCATTTGAAGCTGCTCATACGAACAAACGCATGTCACAGTGTCTCAGTTGTAAACAGTTTTATGTTAAGTTGCTCACTCAATGTTGATGATGAGTGCTGAAGCACTTTACTGTTTCCACCTAGAGACTCAAGAAAGTAAACTTACTGACTGGGTCACCTCCCTCTCACAAGTGGCTCTTCACGTGCTTTGTAACTACACTGAGGGCTTTCTCACACACAGCCGCAGCTTAATCACACTACAGTGGGCCCTTTTAATTCTGAGCTTTAAAGTTAAGAATGGGTTTTCTCAGGAATTACTTCAGAGAAAATCAACTGTCAAGATGAGTCTTGGAAGATGAGCAAAGATAAATTTCTTCTGAAGATCACCAGATATTAGAGGTCTGTCCCCATGCACTGGAAGGTGACATAGAGTTGTAGGTGCGGTAGGTCTTGATTCGTCAGTATGCTGCCAATGTTCCCTGTGAGCANANCTCTCAAGTCTTCCAGTCTAAAGTTGATTTTCCTGCAGCTCTTGGTAGNTAATGTCAACACTAGTGGAGGAATTTGCACATGTGTTTGACATTTGCAAGAAAGGGCTTAATTCTACTGGAGAACGGTGGGGAGAATTGTAAGACTGCCAAGACTAAGAGGAGAAATCCTACCTTCAAGTGCAGCTCTCCCACCGGCTTGGGAAATTTATCCAAATCATTTTAGGAAAGAAAGGACNATCTCTTATCAAGGAACATCTATAAATGGAGCATAAGGCTGCAAAAAGAGCCCTACTCTCAGAGAGACACAACGTGGCTTTGGGTTTTTCATCTTTGTTCTTGGGAGTATGGGTTTTAATCTAGGAAACATAAAATCCTGCCAGCCCTGACACATGATTTATCTTCTCGCTGTTTTAAGTAAGCCATGGCTGACATGATGGATTCTTTCTATAAAATTTGAATATAGAGACTTTTTTTTCAATTTAAGGACTTTAAAAGACATATTCAAAATTCCATAGTCATCACAGGGTTGGGGGGTTGTTTGCATGGTTTTTATTGTTGTTTTGTGGGTTTTTTTTTTTTTTTGGTTTTTCAAGACAGGACTTCTCTGTGTATCCCTGGCTGTCCTAGAACTTACTCTATAGACCAGGCTGGCCTCAAACTCAGAGATCCACCTGCCTCTGCCTCCCAAGTGCTGGAATGGAAGGTATGCACCACTACTGCCCAGCTTCATCACAAGATTTTAGAGGTCAAGGTTGGAAATTGTTTCTCAGTGTGTTAGAGCTCTTACCAGGCTTGTGTGAGGCTTGGGGTCAACTCCAGATGTCAATAGATAAAGTTCAAAAACTACTATAGAACAAAATTCCAAAATTCATATTGAGCCCCTGATCCTTTAAAAATTACAGAAGCCTTGGGAAGAAAAGTGAGATTATTCTGAGTTATCAAACACCATACATTTTNCTTAAANTTCACAAAACTTCATTTAATAACAATTTTCACAAGGACCCGGTGACTAATGTAGCAATAGTGAAATCAGCTTTCACGAGTGGAAGTCAGAACCCAAGTCACGGGCAATAAGCTTGACCTTATTCTGTGGATGCCCATGTAGTTCAGCCCCTGTTCTGAACGTGGCTGCAGATGTCTGTCAGTCTTACTGATGCGATTTCTCTGGTTTTATAAGCAATCTCATCTCAGCACAGTAACAATGAGCTCACATTAATATCTTGTCCCTAGATTACTCTAGCTCATATCTTCAGTATTTCAATGACTGTTGGATCTGTGAATTCACTGTTACTCACACACCAGATTCACTCCTGAGCTGATTAAAATACCCATTGGTTTCTCTTACACAGTGTTCTGGACCCAGAAAGCCCAAGCCTGTTATCACAGTAGACATGCTCAGTGGTTAATCTCCAGTTACACACTGACTGGGGAGAAGTTTAAATTTTCCATCTCTCCTATACTGTACCTTCAATTAATAGCCTCTAATAGGCAAATACTAAAAGCGATGGATGGGTCATTTTCAACATGTAATAATTTGTTACTGAAAAACAATGGGAAAAAAATTTCCTGTATCTTCGCACAGAACGCCAACTAGTGTTCTACCTTCTGCCTTCTCATGAAAAAACAGGCATCAGAGGATGGTGGGATCTTGAGCCATCTTACTAACTCAGGACATATGACAGTTTCATTGAACACAAAACCTGGAAAAAAATCTAATTAGGGTCAGGGATCTGTCTTATCACTCAGAACTGCTCCTCCATAAAGCTCTAATTGGAGTAGAGAAGGCACGGTGGGATTTACTTAGGTTAATGGTAAAATCAGGAACTCAGTCTCAGGTCAGTGGGAAATGCTGGTGATGCTTGGCAACACATAGCATACTGTTAAGCATTAAATGACTCACTTTGATGATACTGATATTCTTGGAATTCTTCTTGACATTGAAAACCTGAATGTGTGGGTTTTTTTGACCTAACTTCTTGTTTGCTAGGCTGTCTTTGAATCATCTTGCCATATCAAACACCAAAATAAATAATACATCCCCACATCAATTTTCAAGTGCAAGACTAGGTCTCAATTATTCCTCCATCACTCTGTCTCCTCTCATTAGGTCTTCTTTGATGACATTAGTTATTTTGATTTTAAACCATGACAAAGTAAAAGCTAGGTTTAAAATTCAATCAGTAGCATTAAAATGGTGTAAATCAAATCTGAATTCTGGTACCATCAATCATTAAGTCTGGGACATTGGGCGAATGACTTAACGGCCTTATCCTTCACAGGGGAATAATGATACAGTGGGAATGTATAGCATGTGCCTTACGTAATTATGGCAGTAAGCAAGTTAAAGTATGCAACCTGTAAACCACAGTGGTTGCTTTATCTAATGATATCCAGTGAGGGGAGAAAGAGCATCCCAGTGGAGATGGGGAGGGATGACGTTCTAGAGTGGGACNCAGGGACATTTGGCAATCTATCAGAAAATAACCACTTCAGTGTACTTAAGTTAAGGCTGGCATCCTGCCCTCAAAGCTGCTCACACTGTAATCAAAGTGCTGGTGACGAAACTGTCATTCTAATAGTTGCTTTCATCCTCTGTCATGGGTCCTGGCTTTGTTGCAAAGGGATTAGCTAACCTGTCCCTCTTCAAAAGTGTAACTTTTTAGAGTAGGGTCAGTTCCATACTTATATTCAACATTTAGTGGAGTGACACTTCAAATAACACAGTCAGGTGGCACAAAATACAAACATGTCACTTCCAAAGCACACAAGGATACCTATGCAGTTTAAATTTGCACATGCACACGTGTGAATTAGCACAACACAAGACAATTCANGGTGAGACAAACACACACTTGAAACAATTCTATCTCAGAGATCTTAGTTTGAAGCCTTCCTTTCAGGTGTCAGTGTGATGTTGACATTTGCTCCTTCCGCAGAGGCCAGCAGTTTAGAGAGATTCTACTTCCTGGGTTTATTTTTAGCTAGAAATAAGAGACCTCCCCAGGCTAGCTTGACAGTGTATTCAATGAGAGTCCATCTACATCGCTAGACTCATGAAGGCTTCCTTATGTTTTGTCTGCATTACTGAGAGACAATAGACACAATTAATTTCAAAACAATCATTTTCAAATGAGACTCTGACATTTGTCTCCCACATCCACACCAATAAAAGAATATATTACACATGATATGCTCTACTGGAACACAAAACTGGAGACTTCTTGAATGAGATTACACAGTTAGGTCACACATCTTATTCTCCATTATCTTATGACTGTGAGTGGAACAGGTTTGAAATTGTGGCATGTAAGGTACAAAGGTCTTNTTAGCAGAGGTTCCTAAATTCAAATTATTTTCTACGAAGTGTGAGCAACTGTCCTGGAGGATTCGGATGTCACTAAACAGACAGTGGGCTGGGAATGGGCACAATACTCCTGACTCGTCAGTCAAGAACATATCATTCTCTCTTTTTTTGATGGAGGTGACTCCTAAATAATAAACAGACTTTTCACTATGATTTTCTTCAGGGAAATTTCCCTCCAGTTCCAAAAGCTCATCCAACCCCGAGAAAGAAAATTGTGGTGAAATCGTGTTGGGTTGCTGACCTGATAATAGGAAAAATGCCTGGGCCTCTATCTCCCAGGAGCTGCTAGGGAAAGACTCTCTCAGTGGGGAGTGTTCGCTGGAGATGCAACTGCTGACAGAACCATGGGGAAGCCCTTGCTCTTCATCAGTTTCGACTGTTTTCGAGTGGCTGACCAGCATTGCATATTTAACTGAGGGCTGTCTCTGACACTCATCCTCACAGGTCACTTGGGTGCTCTGAGCCCCAGAGAAGGTAGCACTGTTACACTGGTCACTAATACAAATAGAACCCTTCTCAGGGTCTGGAGTGGTCAAAAGAAGCGAGACCATAGCTGCTGGTACCATCTCATCTTTATTTTTCCAAGCTGTATCGACACTGATTTCTTCTGAAATGGGTTCAGGCTCCAGAAGAAGAGGACCAAATATCACTGATTCTGCATGCTTGGTAAAAAGATGCTCAAATGTTTCAGGCTAAAAGAGAAGACACATTTTGATGTTCAGTATGTTACAACTTCATTCTATCACACTGGCAGAAAGGTCAGTGTGTAAGGTCAACAACAAGGGACATTTGTCAACCACAAATGGCACAGTTTGGGGCTGAAAACTTGAAATATCAAAAACCAGAAGGGAGAGGCAGCCTTGGCTTTTCAAAGTCAGACAAGAAAGTCTCATATTTGCATTCTTCAAATGGTACGACCATAAACACATGAACCTCTCTTCACGGGTAAAAATGAACTGGATACTTGATCTGGGCTACACGTAAGTGAGCCACACCTGCAAATGCTTAGCCCTCCNTNGAGACTGGGTACTGTGACTGCAAAATACTCTCTTTGGAAAAGGTCATTCTATTTTATAGCAGTCACTCTATTTTATAGCAGTCACTCTATTTTATAGTCAATTCCACAAAATGACTTCTGTCTATTTTATAGTAAATTCCCAAAAATGACTTCTGAAAAAGTCATTATATTTTATAGTAAATTCCACAAAATAAAAATCTTAAACATTAAAACAAGCAAACAAAAACCAGGTTGGAATACAACAGAAGGAGCAAAACAAGTTTTCCAAAGGTAGAAGCAATAACTGCTTTATACCACAGGGTAAGACAGATGCAAAGGTAGACTAACTGACTGACTTAACATACCCACCTCTGGTCATAGTGAGAATCTGCTTGAGGCTAACTGAAAATAACAGCTGATGGCACTTACTTGCTAAAGATAATGATGGTGAAAGAGACAGTGACAGACTTGAAAACTGTTATTCTTTTTATGTGACTTCATATAAAGATATATCCTATGGAGCACATGGAATGAAGACAAACACACAAGACAAATGTACAGCATGGTTTTTTTTTATAAGAATAAGGGTTACATAACAATGAAATCCTGCCAAGCAGCTACAAATCAAAAATCTGTGTGCAAAAAGCTCAGTACAAACAATGTAAACTTAAAACGTAAAATTAAAATGCAAAATAAAAAAATACTGCAGATACATCACATCGAATAGTTAACACAACTAAATAGAAAATATATTCAGTTCATAGATCATACATGTAATTTAGCTTCTGAATGATACCGTTTTTAAGCTAATAAAATGAATTCTGAGTTATTGCCTGAGATAGCAGTATACTCAAAAGTTCTTCACAATGGCAAGCATATCCCATATAAAAATACAGCAGTTTCAAACTCTTAACTGAAATATATTAGTGATTAAACAATAGAGGAATAAATATGCTGAACACTAAATATAATAATGACTTAGACCTACATAAGAGTCAAAATACTGAATGACAAATATCATTTAAAAATATGATGAGAAAACTGGTCCTACTCCCACACTGTTTCTGACATCTATACATTTGTGACTTCCTTCAAACATTTTATTTTTCCCTTAATGTTTCTACTACTTATATCATTGAATTGTTCTAAAAATTTAAACGAGCTTCACATCTGATCCATTCATTTTGTTATCTTCTTCCTACCAATACAGAAAAATAGAAACAACACACAGCAGGCAGTTGAGCTCATGTGTGTTCTACAAATAATCTGTTTCATATACTCCCATGGGCCCTAAAGCTTCTTAATGAATAATTAATTGTGGAACAAGTCATGGCCATCTTAAAAAGCAGCCACATGGAAGGTTTCAATAGTAAATGTTTTTTTTTAAACCATGCATTACTGAGCTATATATTATCAGTGGTCACAAAACTTCTTAAAAGTATATTTGTTCAAAATTTATTTCACTCTATGGATGTAAGAATTGAAAAATAATCTTTCATAAGTTCACAGCTAGACGTATTACAATGATGTCTGTAAATGAAGAAAAAGGGATAAAGCCCTCCTAGCATCTTAATTTTCTGTAGACATCCAAATAAAATTACCAAACACAGCTAAGTGACTCAATATCTTAAATTTGAATGTTATTTGTGTCCATAAATTTGGTTTAATTTGAATGTAAGCAATAAAGCCTATACTATATTAACATCATACAGACATGGCAAGATATCTGTTTTTCAGGAAGAAAGCCCTGTCCTCACCATGACCTATTGGTAAAACTCCAGAAAGTCTCCCTTTCCTGCATACTTCCTTGTCTGCCAGAAGTCTTGGCTGATTTGGTAGAAATAAATTAGATTCGTGGAGACTGGTACTCTCTTCTGCTCTGGACAATCTGACCTGAGTGTGTAGGGTTTCCTAATATGAAGCATGGCTTCCATTGGTCTGTGCAGGGTTACCCTACTATGAAGCATGGCTTCCATTGGTCTGTGTAGGGTTATCCTGATATGAAGTATGGCTTCCATTGGTCTGTGCAGGGTTATCTTACTATGAAGCATAGCTTCTATTGGTCTGTGTAGGGTTATCCTGATATGAAGCATGGCTTCCATTGGTCTGTGCAGGGTTATCCTGATATGAAGCACAGCTTCTATTTTAGGTCTTTGATCAGCAGAAATCACAACTTCTGGCTTTCTTTAAACTAAAATGACAGTTAGAAGTTAAGTCATGTTCAAGACTATGGAAAACTAAAATTCCTAGATTGTTCCAAGTTTGGTACACAAAAGCCATGTTATTCAAGAGAATCTCAAATGCACCAATTTATAAGTGTCTATAAAGAAATCTAATATGGAAGCTTTCATACATAGAAATAGAAGCTAAATGTCTTCCCTGCAGCTTGTATGTGGAGTTTTTGCAAAGCTGTGTGTCAGAAGTTCCCTGTTTAGAGTTCACTTAGTTACAGAAATTTCTACCATATTTCTACCATGCTTGGTAACAGAATATGTTCTGACAGCAACAGTCACACCATTCACATTTGATGACCAGAAAAATAAAAATTTGAAAGCAGAGACCATGAATATTAATTTCAAACTGTAGATACCCTGATAATTAAGCATATGCCCCAACTGAACTCCATCAAACCTGCACAGTGGCCACAAATGTACAAATGAGTCTCTATTAAGCTCATGATATGTTAGTTCTTAGTAATTCAAACAATAGTTTAGGTTTGCTTCCCTCCTTCAAACTGTAAACATCTTCTAATACTCTATGGACTGTTGGGAAGTTGGTACATTGGGTTCATCTGTAGTGGTCATGAGAGACTTCAAAGAATGTCCGTTCTCTGTTTAAATAAAACAGAACAAAATAAGAGAGCAAAATAAAAAGGTCGTGCAGAAAGCCAAAGATAAAAGATTCCAACCCCTCTCTTTTCATGGACTAAGGCTCTATGTTCTTGTGTTGTTGTACTGCAGTGGAGTGCTTAGGAAAGGGGACGGTAGGTGTCTGGAGGGACTTTTCCTCGCTTCCTTACTGGATGCCATAGATACTCTAAGGCAGGTTGATCACCCCAGCAGGGAAGACTACAGCAGAATAGGTAAAAGAACAAGAGCTCAAGGAATAAAAGGGGGATAAAGTCAACAGTAATACCGAAGAGTTTGAGGATCAGGAAAGACTAAGGGTTAAGTGATGAGAAGAAGGAGGGAAAGGAAAGAAAATAGACTTTGTTCCCTGGATATTGATTTTTAAGAAATTAAAGTGATGTGATAGTCAAGAGTGGAATCACAGTGATGTTATCATGAGTTTTTAAAAGTCCACTTCTTGATAAATCTTCTGATGGAAGTCTCTTCCTTTTCTTGGACCCTGGATGGAAGCCTGCAGCACTATCAGGTTAAGGTTACACAGATAACCAGACCCTGACTTAGTGCCTTCTATAATACAGTGGAAGAGGAAAACATTTTCCCAAACACTGACAGGAAGACAAATGACCTTCTGTCTTCCTTTGCCCACTGGCTGAGGTAGACCTAGGCTGATTAGTTCAAGATCTCTCCTGGTGCCTTACTACCCAAGACTATGAAGGGACAGGAGAATAAAGGAGAGTGAGGCACACATGGCGAGGCCAGTGCTCTGACTGACGGAGACTGGCTGTCTCTAAATAAAATTCTGATGACTCCAAAAATCAACCTGCTCTTCCACACATTTCCAAGGGGAATCTAGCTGTTTTCAGATACTTCTGACCTAGACCTACAGTTGTTAGGCTGCCTGTCTAGAGGCCTATAGCATGTCAAAAGTCTGGGACTCTTTAGGTCCCAAGGAAAAGTTCCCCTGGGCTCTTTGTGTTACATTTAGCCTTCATGAAGGGAGTTGTTTAGTTCACTGTTGCAAAATAAAATGAATGGCCACAAAGAGACAGGGTTGGGGATGACGTGCATGACACACAAAGGAATGGAGCTTGTGGAGGAGAGAAGGGGAGAGAAAGGAAGAAGGATGAGGAGGAGGAGGGGAGGGAGAAAGGACAGAAAGAAACACTTCACATACTGTAAAACAAGCAATTTAATGTAAAATTTATTGTGACTCTCCACAGCTTCCCTTTACATTGTCAATTCTAACTTAATTGTACAGGTTTGGGATCGGCCTAATTCCAGTTTGTGGTGTTTTTATTTATTGCAAAGTATTTTTTTTAATGACAAAGTTTATAAAATTTTAAAAAAGGATGGCATTTAAATAAATCAGGCATAAAACATTTTTGGATTTAGCAGATGAAATAATAAGAAAAAATGCAAAATAGATTCAGGAAAATTGAGGTCTTTTATGCTATGAAATTGGGATTACAAGAAAAGCAAGTATTTTGAACTTTTACTATAACACATTTTTCTACATCAAGGATTCAGTCTTTAAGATTCTGATTCTTGGCACATACAGAGAAAAGCCACAGAGGATTCTGATTTCAGAGAGCAGAAGAGAGACACTTGCTGTTCTGATCCCTGGAGACTATTAGGATGTCAGAAAGTGAGTAAATCAAATGCACATGATCTGAGAAAGAAAACAGACAAAGAATGATTCAAATCCAATTCTAAACCAGGGAGAACAATTAGAGGAAGACACATCAAGGAAAATGAGCAAAGAGATCTGAAGACAAGACCGGGCCTGCCATAGGCAGTAACTGCAGAGAAAGCCAGTCAGCCGTGCTGAACACAGAAAGGATAGTGAGTGTAGAGATGGCAGGTCAAAGGCTTTGGCGTAAGAATGTAAGAACGAGACTATGTATCCAAAGCAACAGTTTTGTTTTCAAAGCCACAGAAGCATAGTCTGGGAAGAACAGCATAGGCGTGGAATACTGTCATCTCACAGCGCAGGTGTCTGGAACTCAGCTATACACATGTCAGCAATCTCTGCTCACACTGAATCACCCACCCCTGCCCTTCTGCTTCATCCCAGGTGAGTGGAAAGCAAAGGACTGCAAGATATTTCAGGGGATTCTCAGGCAATAAAATTCAAGGTAAACAAGAAAACATGACAAGAGAAACAGAAATTTCATGGACTAGAAGCGAATTTTAAAATAAAAGTCCCGTAATTGGCATCTCTAGTAAGACTGACACATGGAACCAGAACAGAATGCTCTG
Organism: Neotoma lepida; assembly: GCA_001675575.1. Lineage (NCBI taxonomy): Eukaryota > Metazoa > Chordata > Mammalia > Rodentia > Cricetidae > Neotoma > Neotoma lepida. The sequence goes on along the minus strand of LZPO01066378.1, from coordinate 6,671 downwards.
ATAGAGCACTTGGCTAGGTAGATAAGGCTGCAGTCTGTGAAAGGCCAACATCCATATTGGAAAATGGAAAGTAACAGTGTCTCAGAATAGAAGACAAAAACCCAGCTATGCAACAGGGTCCAACAGCCAATGAATATGGAGATGACAAACAGAAAGACACAAGAGAAGAAATGAACAAAGACATAGCAGCATTTCTTAATGCTGACAGGAAACAGAATCGAAACTCTTTACTCAAGTCAAACGGGAAATCACCTCAATCAGCAAAGTTCACAACATCAAAACTAGAAAGTTTTTCAAAAGAGAAAATTGCGAGGAACCAGCAAGGAAGGAAATGTCTGAGTGACCACCCTACTTTGCAGAAGCAACACCAGCTGCCAGAAAGGAAGGCAAGGATGCCTGCAAAGTCCTATTGGAAAGAAATCCACATTCCAACAACTACAAGGCAGGACAGATGGAAAGCAGGGGGACATGTGGAGACTGGCTTGCCACACAGGGAGGCTATCTAACCAAGGAAGAGGAGGAAAGAAATCTGGGAAACAGACTGACTAGACACCAGTGCCTGGAACATTCCAGAGTGATGACCTGCAGCCATTTTCCTGAAGTCTAGTAGAGACAGTGGTGGGATGACAGGGGAGTTTCTGGGCACAGGTCACTGCAGCACAGTCTTCAATGAAGATAGGACCTGGATAAGGCAATGTATATGATAGAAACACACAGGTTAAGATGGTAGACAGACTGTAGGTAGGTAGGTAGGTAGGTAGGTAGATAAGATACTTTAAGAAAAGAAACAAAAGGAGAATAAAAGGGGGAAATGAAGCCAGTTAAAATTTGATTTAATTGCATTGATCAAATGGAATCATTCTCATCTTTTATTTAATTTTATAATTTATTTTATGTGTATTGGTGTGAAGGTGTCAGATTCCCTAGAACTGGAGTTACAGAGAGTTGTGAACTGCCATGTGGGTCCTGGGACTTGAACTTGGGTGTAACCTTGTTGGAGGAGGTCTGTCACTGGGGGTGGGCTTTGAGGTTTCAAAAGCCTACACCAGGCCAAGTGTCTTTCCCTGCATATTACTTAAGATCAAGATGTAAAGCTCTCAGCCACTTCTCTAGCACCATCCTGCCTGGGTGCCACTATGTTCCTTGCCATGTTGATGATGGACCAGCCCCCTGAAACTGTAAGCAAGTCCCCAATTAAATACTTTCTTTTATAAGAGTTGTCTTGGCCTTGTTCTCTTCATAGCAATACAACAGTGACTAAGACAGTATTTGGTACCAGGAGAGGAGTTTTGCTGTGATAGGCCTGACCATGCTGTTGTTGGAGGAAAATGGAAGATATTGGAGCTTTGGAGTAGAAAAGAGGCTGAATGCTTTAAGCAGAGCTTACTGGGCCATCCCAGGTGAGGCATGAACAGTGGTCCCAGGACAATGTGGAGGCCCAGCTCAAAAAGTTCAGAGGGAAACAATATTAGTAGCAAACATAGAGACCATGCTTGTGAAATCTTGGCAATGAATGAAGCTGCTTTTTGCCCTGGTCCTAAGAATCTGATGTAGGCTAAAACTGAAGAGTTTGAGAATAACGGTATTGGCAGAGGAGTTTTCAAGACAACCTAGTATTGACTGTGTCGCGTGGTTATTAGTGACACTCTTAAGCAGATCTACAATGAAAAGGAGCAAGTGAGGCAAGGAGAAATATAAAATATACAGTTTGAGGAGAAAAAGAGCAACCAGGAAAGGTGATGTTAGAGTCTAGTCTTGTGCTCAAGGAGATAAAGTTTAAAGAAAAGTTTGGTGCTAGTTAGAATACTGGGAGTGGTGACCTCAGGGCAGCATCCTACTCAGCTCCTCTAAGGGGGAAGTGAGACAGCCAGGTAAGCTGGAGTCTAAAGACATTTGCTGATTCATCCACGCCGTGTCGTCTCATCTCTGCCAGGCAGTCTCCAGAAAGGAGGAAACATTTATCTGGTACAGGTCCAAACTGCACTTGCTGAGGTCAGTCTAGTCATGCCCCTGTCTCAAGTAAAACTTAGATTACTTTTCCACAAAAATAGGAAGATAAAATGCCAAATATGCCAGGCTGGAGGGAGAGAGAGTCTTAGCTTCCTTTTAGAGGTAGTATAATGAGTGCCTTGAAGTGTTACAGTTTTTATTTAGCTAGGCATTTGGTTATTTTAATTTAAAAAAGAAAAACTTGTACTTAAGAGGAAATGGTGCCTACTCTGTTCTTGGTATTTCCAGTGTGAGAATGCATAACCAGTTGACCATGATGGTGTCTACACTTGCATCANGGAAGCAGATAATAACCACTCATCAGCCAGGTCTGACTCAAATATCATTCTCTCTTTCTTCTTTCTCTTATGCTTGTTTGTTGAAACAGTGTTTCTGTGTAACCTACGCAGGCCTCAAAATCACTATGCAGTCCTGGAACTCATAACAATCCCTTCTTCTGCCTTCCAAGAACTTGGATATGTATTCTTGGTGTGCACCACCACAACCAGGTCAAATGTCACTCTCTTAATTATGTCCACTCATACCCATCCATGAGTTCCCACATCCTAGTCCTCAGCACACTGTAGCTTATGGCTGTGAAGTGATTTCTAATGGTAAACAGGTAAGTATTTATCTTCCCCACCAGATTGTACAGTCCAGGAGCATATATAGTGTTTCTTACCAATAGAGCCCCTAGGTATAGCAAATTGATTGGCAGAGGACAGGTTTTCAGTAGTATTACAAACTAATAAAATGAATATATGAGTGAATGCACAGGTGAAAAATGAACAAATGTTACAGAAACAAAAAGAGATGAGTTCTTATTCCTTTGACCTAGCCACTCTTCTTGGACCCTGCTCTTATCTCTTAGAAGACAAGGATTTCTTAAAGATCTGTTCTAGAGTTTAGCAGCAATCTCTCCTTATCTATAAACACTTGCTCTGCCCATTGAATAAATACATGAATGATGCATGTGTGCACCTGAGATAGCACCATGATTATGAAAAATGTTATTTTATGAATTAATTGTGGAAGAAATAGAAGAGTGATATTTTGTAAGTTGAAAAAACCTCGGTAACATTACTGAAATGACAGGAGTCCAGAGTTAGAGGCTGGGAAAGCATAGCTAAGGAGTCAGAGGCAAATGGCTAGCATTGAGAAAAGCAAAGATTCCACAGAATAATGGTTAAATGCAAAACTCTACAGCGCCCTCTTCTGAAAACAGGGTGTTGTTTCATCTGGTCAAAGACTGATTCAACCAGGTGAGCTGCTCATGGTGTGTACAAGAGCACTTGCTGGCTGCAATGCAGTATTCTGTCAACTGCAAGTCATATGCCATTTGAATGTTGGGAGATCAGTTTAGTGTGTTGCCAAGAGTATTTTTAAAAAATGAAAAAGAGTTTTAAAAACATCCTATTTTCTCTCTTCTCGTCCCAGCAAGATGAATCCCACAAATTTTCTCTCATTTTTCCATATCTATATATCTATGCTAGGCTAGAAGAGAAAATGTATTTCTCCCTGTGGGTCATGTCAATATCTAGAACAGTTACAGTTAGAATAAGTTCCAAATGGGGAAGCTAATCCTGGTTCTAAAATAAGGTACCTCACCAGTATAAACTGTTTTTCTCTTCTACGTTTGATGACAGAATACCCCAGGGGTAAGGCAAAGGCAGCAATAGTCTACAACGTATAAAATGTAAACACTAACATGAAACAATAACTGATACTTATTAAGACCTTTCAATTCTGCAAGTGTTGAAAATCTTTCTTTTAACTACAAATCTCCATCACTGTAAGTTTTGTCATATTGTATCCTTCTGATTGTAGCATCGGAAAATAACAGTCTTTGTAAGCAACTGAATATTAGATAGTAGAAACATAATATTGATTGTAAACTTTTTGCCTAAAGACAGCCTATTTATACCGAAAAAAATTTAGTCAACTATCTATTCTCCATCTATAATGTCCCTTCCTGTTGTAGTATTTATTTTTATTGACTGTAACCAGAAAAAAAGACAGGTGTGTTGTCAGGTCTCATGGGATAAGAGGCTGAGGTTTGTTTCCTCTAATCAAATCCCTACACACGGCTATTACTAAGGACAAGTGATGAACAGATTCATCAAAATGAATTGAACAAAATAAAGCCTTTTAAGCTTTAAAGATGCTGGAAGTCATATGGTATCTAAAGTGCAATCTTAGATATTCTGGGTTAAAATACTTAAAAAGTGACCTTTTGGAAATTAAGTCCTTGTGCCCAGGAACAATTCTTGGGGTTTGGAACATCTTCCCAAAACAACTTTTTCATTCTGAAAAGGAGAAACGAAGCACTGTGATTAGAGGGCTGCTCAGAAGGAAAACACATTAACAGTTAACAAGCACACAGAATCAGCACGAGCCCACTGGATCACCTCAGAAGGGCCAGATCCATATTCACATTTGATTCCACAAAGTGTTCACTAATCTCTATGAAGAACAAATTAATAACCAACCCTTTCCTACTGAAAGTTGTGTGCCAGGCACTGTACTAACGCCCTTGCAGAAGTTTCCCCTAGAAAATATTTTAAATGGCCATCACATGGGCTATCAGAAACAAGCCCACTTGTTATGGTCCCGCCCCAGTCATTCAACTAAAGCAGGAGATCAGACTGCAATGTCTTCCTTCCTTCATTTGATAGAGGACCAACACTTCTATGGACATGACGTGTGTGAGAAAGACTCATGAGCTGGGTGTCTCAGCAGGGTGGTGTGGCACCCATAGAGCCACCAGGGAACTCAAGGTCATTTGTCAAACCAGATACCCCGGAGCTTTCTGAAGCACTGTCCTCTGAGGAGCAGAGTGCTGCCTGCTGCCATGATGGACTGTTCTGATCACCATGAAACATCTACTTTTAAGATTTTGTGATCTCACTAAAATCTTCAGTCCAGACTGTAGAGCTCTAAAAGGCATTTTTACCAAACCTAAGAATATACTGTCTAGGATTTCCTGTTATATGTCAGCTGATTCCTGGATGCACATAAAGAAAAAAATTTTAAAGCTGAATTCTGCCTTCAAGTTTATGTCGCCCTATGGAGATGAAAAGTCATTTGCTGAAAACAGCCTTTCCTTTTGTGTCGTGTTAACTGTATACGGAATACACATAAAGACATTTTCAATACTTTTATACTTATTACTATTATGAGTTAGGCTTTATGTCAGACTTTAAATATATTTAAGTTACACTCTTTACGGAAAAAGCCCTTAACACCAAGTGCAGTACCTCTGGTGTGAGATTAGCAGTGTTCCGAGCAGTAGGACACAAGAGGAAATAATGATGGGCACAATCACATACAGCCCTGCGTCAGTCTGCTGCTTGTCCATGTCATCTGAAAGACAGACCCAAGTCAAACCATCAGCCACTTAAGGAGACTATTCTGTAAAACCATCTACAGAACACATATTCTAAGTTCACCAGAAGTCTGCATTACCTCCAAACACAGAGAAACTTACAAAAGAAGAAATTAGGAGCTGCAGAGAGGGGTCAGAGTTTGAGAGAACTGGCTGCTCTTACAGAGGGCCGGGGTTCAGTTCCCAGCACCCACATGGCAGCTCACCACCATCTATAACTTTAGTTCCAGGATATCTGATATCTGATTCCCTCTCTGGCCTCTGAGGGTATTAGGATGCATTGGTGCAGTCACATATGTTCAGGCAAACAGTCATAGATGTAAAAATTAAAATAAGTAAGTATTTTTAAAAGAGAAATAAAAACGCATTGTGGCCACATTACTAGTTGTTTTGACTAGTTTTGTGCTTGAAATTTAGCAAAACATTATTTTAGAATGATGTACTTGCCAGGCCTCTCCATCTAACCATTTTTTAAACTCTCTGAGTCAGAGCACCAACTAAAGTTGCTATGAAAACCTCACTGTCTGCTCCTGTAGCCCCTGTGGACGGTACCCACCAACCTTCATCCTTGTAGCTCCACACACACTGGTGGTGTCTTTGCTGCTTAAGGCCTCAGGGCTTTTGCAATAGTCATTCTGGCTTGATGTTCTTACTGCTGCTTCGGCTACCATGTTCATTCATCAGGGAGTATCACATGGCACCTTAACTTGCAATGTTCTTCCCTTCCATTCTCAGAGCTTTACTCAGGGGCCAGAGCCCACAGAAAGACCATCTAGCCATCCTTTACTCACCACATTTTAGCTCTCTGTCTTCATCTCACTTGCATTTGCATTCAAGGCACTGACTTTCACCTGGCACTGCATCTTAAATAATGTATTCACTGACCATCACTGCCTGTACAGCACTGAGACCTAAGTTCCACAAAGGCAGGCTTATGTTCACCATTTTGTCTTTGGTCCTTAGAACAATGTTCAACACATACTTGTTGAACAATAAATAATTACTATTCTAGAAGCAACTAAACTGTTTCCCTTTTGAAACTGCATTGTTGGGTTGCTTGGATTTAACAACTTCAAAAGTAATAAAAAGTTAAAATATAAGTGAGTGCAGTAATCCAAACAGAATGTGCNCCGTGAATTTAACTCTACAGTTTCACCCNAAAACATTTTTTTTCCCTCTTGAACAACCCAATGACGCATCTCGGTAACACTCTGAGATCTCCCATGGTCCTATGAGGAAGAAATTAATCTGGTGATAGCATAACATAGGAAGCACACAGAGAAAGGAAAGCAGGGCC
>LZPO01066377.1:228985-255111 GCA_001675575.1 Neotoma lepida | reverse complement strand
TTTCAGAGCCATTAGGTCATCTACTAAGCTCAAAGAATGTGTGAGATACATAAAACACAGGTAAGAACAGTATGAAAGTGCAAGCCACTCAGCTGAAAAGGCACAAGAATCTATGCTGATTCTTGAAGGACAATGAAGGTGACACCAGAGGAGGAGGAGAAGGAACACTCGCCTCATACAGAGATGAACAGTTGCATTATATCCAAGTAGAGGGGTCATGGGTAGAAACACAGCATAAATGGGAGGCCAGAGGTAGTTTGAGAAGACTTATACACTATGTTACAGGGTTTAGGCTTAGAGATAGAAAGATATAAAAGAAAGCCAATAATCAAATAATATACAAAGAGGTGACCAGAGAGAATGGAATAGGATTTATAAAGAAATGTTAAAAGAATAGAGGCAATAAAGACTGACAGACTTCAACCCAGAGAGGTCTCTACACTGATAGTCACAGCTACTCTAAAGACATAAAAGAAATTAAGCACTCCACATTGTACTATGAAAATAAAAATGAGGGAAAAAACAAACAAAAAACAAAAAACATGAGAATGAGCAAGGAAGACTGGAAAACACCAGGGCCACATGAGCCACAGCCATGGCTGCACCATCATCCAGGTTACTTTGGGAAAGTAGATATGAGAAACTACCACTTAAAATGAACCAGGGCTTCTACCCACTGCCAGCCTGGACAACTTGTGGACACTGATCAATTAGCAGAATGCCCCTCAAAAAAGACTGGNGCTGCCCCATTATCGATGTGGTGAGACTGAATTACTACAAAGTTCTAGAGAAGGGAAAGCTCCTTTGTCATCATGAAGGCCAAATTCTTCAGCAGAAGAGCAAAGGAGAAGACTAAGTGTGTTGGGTTCCTGTATCCTGCTGACTTAAAGCCACACAAAGAGGTTCACAAAGTGTTAACATTATTTTCCAGAAAACCATTCCTCCAAGCAAAGAATGGCAATTCCTTTTCAGGGAGTTGGATTTTGGTACTTCTGTTTTGAATTTTTTTTTTGTTTTGTTTTCTTTTGTTGATAGAGCTGGTGATAGAAGCCAGAGCCTCAACCATCCTAGACAAACACTGCATCACAGAGCCACACCCCAGCTCTCAGCTCCCAGGGAGGACTTTACAGGTGCTCCTGCTTCAAACACCATCCTGTCTGACCATCTTGGAATGGAGCAGGACTCTGCTGCCTTCTGCCATTCTATTCCCTTCTGCCTATGAATGGACTAAATATAGCTCTACAAAACAAGTTCAAAGGACTTGCTCCCCAGGAATATTCAGAAGACACATTCCTATGTCATCAAATATTTAAGAGAAAGTCATGTTATAATTTTCTAATACACATCACTGGTGCCAAGGGCTGACTACAGATAGCCAATACAATGTAAATACTGTGTCACTGTGCAAGTAGAAAAAAATGCTTATGGAAAGTTTCCTTCTTAAAATAAGTCAATTCATTATGCAGTACAAATTCTTGATCCTCAGCAGGGAATCAGTGAATTGTGTTTCTAAAAGCTTAAACCTTCCATCAAACATGGCAGCAAGTGTACCTGGTGGAAGGAATCAGGTTGAGTATCCCATTGAGAACGTAGCTGAACTCTGCATGACCCTGAGCAACAAGTGCCACCAGACCCTCGCAGCAGGCTGTTCGAACCACCACATTGTCACTGCAGCACTTCTCCCACAGCAAGTTCAAGGCGGCCGTCTGAAAGCAAACCAATGATTAAAAGACACTTAGGACAAGGAGAAACTCGCACAGAGGCACAACTGTTCATCAACATGTAATTCATTCACAGTGGGCTAGCTCCTGTACCAAGGATGCTGCTATTATCACTTTGCTCCTACTAGAAACTAAATTCTGTTTTCCTGAAAGGGAATAGATTTGTTTTCGTACAGTGCCTCTCCTCCCGTGTCTGGCTGCACAATAATGCTGGCTGCAGGCAGAAGCACAGGCCAAGTTCAAACATCAGGACTTAGTGAAGACTTGACTCTATCACCTGCTGAGCTACAAAATTTGACTAGATCTCGACAGTATCAGGTGGTCTATCAGTTCACCTAAGGTGAACTCCAAATACCATGTAAGTCTGAAGCTTCTATGGCAATGACATTTTCAAAGTGTTCCTGCTCTTCTACTACCAACCTCTATTACCTACATGTGCCTCAGCTCCATCCACACTTGTGCTGAAACCTCTCAACTCTGATGTGGGCCACAACAGAGGGAGAGATGCAAGACAGGGGACCAGAATTGGCCCATTGCAATGGCTAGCAACAAATTCTAAGAGAATTGTTTTGCCCAAGAAAAGTATCATGACTTTTCCCCTCACACTGAGAATCAACATTCGTTAACAGAAACATACCAGATGGGAACAGAAGTCAACATAAATTCAGATTTTGAAAATAGAACTTTGAGCTTTTTTACTTTCTCAGAAGTCATGCCACCCCAAAAAGAATCATTAATAAACAATAAATTCATATTTAAATGTATTTTGGGTTAAGTCTGTTGAGGTTTACATTCTCTTTTTTTAATTAAAAGAAATAGTCACATAACATAAGCATGTAATCTCATTGCTTAGAAGGTAGAGGTAAGAATTCAAGGACATCCTTAGCTACATAGCAAAGTCAAGGTCAGCCTAGACTACAAGTGACCTTGTCACTTAAAAATATAATAAGGGGCTGGAGAGATGGCTCAGTAATTAAGAGCACGTACTGCTTGCTCTTCCTGAGGACCCAAGTTCGATTCCCAGAAACCACCAGCAGGTGTCTGTAACTAGCTCCAGGCCAGAACCTCTGCATATAACTCACACATTATTAACAATAATAAAAATGATGATAAACTCAAAATGANGCTATTTTTATTTTCTTTTAATGAAGTTGATTAGAGAGATGTGATTGAGGGCTGTGGAGATGGCTCAGTGGGCAAGAAGACATTTAACACAAGCATGACAACTGTAGGTAGGAGACATGGTAGGAGGCAGGGGCACACTGGGGCTGGCTGGCCTCCAGCCAGACTGAAACCAAAGCTCCTGGCTTACTAAGAGATCTTGCTTCCAGAGAGCAAGGCTGAGGGTGATAGGACAGGACACCTAATTCCCTCCTACAATCTCCATATTCACATGTGAGGTGGGCACACCAGCACACACTTGTGTATATAACATACACCAGCCCCACACACACATACCACACCACCCATACACCACAACACATACACCACATCACAGACACACACACAAACCACACACACACACCACACCACAAATACACATACCATATCACACCACACATACACACATACATAAAACACCACACACACACCACACCACACACACACATACAGCACAATACACATACCACACCATACCACAAATACATACACCATACCATACCACATACCACACCACATACCACACCATATCACACATACATACATACACACACACACACACACACACATACACACACTCCGAATGCACACCACACCACACAAATACACACACGCCATACCACACCACACACACATACCACACATACACTACACCATGTTGTGGAGTACTATTTTAAGGTATGTTACTTTTGTTTATGTTGCATTTGTTTAACTCTGTGAAGCTGTGTTACCGTGGCCTGTCTAAAACACCTGATGGTTTAATAAAGAGCTGAATGGCCAATAGTGAGGCAGGAGAGAGAAACAGGCAGGGCTGGCAGACAGAGAGGATGAATAGGAGAAATCTGGGAGGAGGAAGAAGAAACAGTAGGAGCCAAAGAAAGAGGAGGACTCCAGGGGCCAGCCACTCAAGTCACAGAGTAAGAGTAAGATTTACAGAAGTAGGAGAATAGGAAAAAGCCCAGANGCAAAAGGTAGANGGGATAACATAAGTTAAGGAAAGCTGGCAAGAAAGAAGCCAAGCTAAGGCCGGGTGTTTATAATTAAGAATAAGCCTCTGTGTGTGATTTATTTGGGAGCTGGGTGGCGGGCCCCTCAAAAGAGCAAAAACAAACAACAACAACAACACCATACCTACCACACACACATACCACACACATATCACACATAAACATACTACACACACACATATACCACACCACACACCATACAACTATACACCACACCATATCACACACCACACAACAAACTACAAAGAAGAAGGAACAATTCAAGGAAAAATCAGTCTTACGCTCCCACTGAAGTGAACAACACAGTGCCGCACTTCCTCTGGAGCTAATGAAAACCTCTGCAGTCTAAGACCCCACTATTAAAGAACAATAGAGTTAAAAGTCAGCTACTGCAGAAAGGAAATATTTATATTCTGTTTCCCCTTGTATTCAGAAGAAAATTTGTTTTCACAATAGCCCAGGGTCCTAAATGCCATTATTCCACTATCAAGCCGGAAAAATAAGATAAATGAATGAATAAACTTGCCTAAGATGGTACTGTGTCCTTGTGGAGGTAGGCATTCATTTATTAGTAGAAGAAGAAACATTTAGTTAAAAGGATTTAACATTCAATAAATCCTGGCAATTTAAGTAAAATCACTAGATCTTCTCAGAGTACATAATATGATTACAGGCAGAATTGGGATCAGGGTTCTCAGGAAACCTGATTTACATGACTATTACAAACACTAGATAAATGCCAATTAGTGAAACATACCACTACACTTTCTTCCAGATATCGACAGGCATTGTAAAGATAGATGATGTAGAGTGGCTAATCATAATGAATGTGAGGGGCCAGCAATATGGTTCAGCCAACAAAAGGGCTTGCTGTCTAATCTGACAACTTGAGTTCAACCCCAAGGACTCACAAGGTGGAAGAAGAAAGCAGATTCTCACAAGATGTCCTCCGACACACAAAGGCACACTGAGGCATACATGCATGCAAAAATACACACATACATGCTCACATGTAACAAAGAGAAAGTAAGGAGAGGGAAATCAATTTATTTTTGTTGGAGGAAAGAAATTTCTTATTTCTGCAATTTATATACAGGCACCTGTGCCTAGCAAGTTCCCATCTAGCAAGTCAAAATATACAATGGCAACTGGCCAAAGCCCAACTGGTTTGTCTCAGCACTTAGGCACTGATTCAACCCTGGGTACTTACCTACTCTGTGTGGGGATGGGAAGCTTTCTTCCAGCAACATTGCCTTTCCAACTTAGAACTCACATTCAGGGCTGAGCTGAAGCATGAGAAATCTCCCACCCCAAACACAGCCCCTGTGTTCTTCTTCTCTATTGGTTAAAGACATTCCTGAGGGGATGATTCTGTCACCTTCTCTAGTGTGCCCCCCACTCATCCACCAACAGTGATGAAAGCTCCCTCCTTCACCCTTCCCGTGGGACATCCTGGAGTTAGTCACAAATGTCCAAGTGTAAAAGAATGTTATAGAATAAAAACATGACACACCAAAGAGAAAAGGTGGGAAGGAAAGAAGGGGGAGAGAGAGTGGGAAAGGGAAGATGGAGGGAGAGGGAAAAGGAATGGGCAGAAAGGGAAAGGAAAAGGAGGCGGGCAAGAGCTGTATGTAAAATCCTCAGAGTTCAAGATCATCTCCTCAGTGAACTGAACTACAAGGGAAACAAGGTATGTGTGGCGAAGCAGGCAGAAGTTTCTAAACAAAATGAAAGCAAGGAGATGTCTTAGTCTGCTTCCTGCTGCTGTGATAAGCAGGCAAAAATAACCAGGTGAGGAAGGGGTTTATTTCAGCTTACAGCTTGCAGTCCATCCTAAAGAAAATCAGAGTACAAACTCAAAGCAGGAACTGAAGCAGCGGCCATGGAGGAACGCTGCTGACTGGTTTACTCTCCCTGGCTTGCTCAGCCTGCTTTCTTATACACCCCGGGACCACCTGCCCAGGGGTGGCACCTCCCACAGTGAGCTGAGCTCTCCCACATCCATTATTAATCAAGAAAATGCCTCACAGAGGTGCCTTCAGGCGAATCTAATGGGTGCATTTCCTCAGTTGAGGTTCCCTGTTCTCAGATGATACTGGCTTGTGTCAGTTTGACAAAAAGCTAACCAGCAGGACACACACAAATAAAACAAATTAAACACAGACCTGGTTTGTGGTTTGGTGTATCTTTTCTGAACCACCATGTTCTTTTAGGACAGCAGCAATAAGATGACCTACAGCCTAAAAAAACAAACAAAGTTAATGAACATATTCACTCAGAAGTTCTTTCCAAAGAGTGCATTTAAAAGCAATCAACACCATACTCATTTACATGTATGAGCAAGCCAAGCTGTCAACTGGTAAGAAACAAAAGTCCCTTTTGTTGTGTGCCCTGTAGAAAGAGCTGGATGAGACACTCCACACATGTAACCCAAATCTTCAGAACCTTCAAAGTAGGCAATTTATCCCATATCAGCAATAAACTAACCATATTTCACAGACGCTAAAATCGTCAACTCTCAGCTCAAATTCCTGTCAATTAATATTAGATAATTTGAAATTACATAATCCATTAAACCATGAACAAAACCCCCCAGTCTTTAAAATCTTCTTTTTATCTAAATGCAATCTGTCATGTTTCATGATGTACTAAGTGAAAATGGAGAAAAGTTCAACCTTATTTTTATGGATACAGCCCATACAGACCTGAAAGTACCTCTTTCCTCCTCCTCTGCCCTGTTCTTCCTCCCCTAGACCAGATTATTTTCATTTCTTCTAGTGTTTTTGCACCCATTTACATGTGCGTGCTACAGCTCTCATGTGGGGGACAGAAGACAACTTACATAAGTCAATTCTCTCCTTCCACCACGTGGGTCAAGAGAATCAAAATCAGGTCATCCTAGGGCTGAGTGCTAAGTGTCTTCACCCAATGAGCCATCTCATGGCCCTACTTTAATTTATTTACCCCTTCTCTCACAGGCTTTAGGTCTTGCTTACATTTTCAGTCTCACAAATCTCTAAAAATTTTCCACACCCTACTTTAATCAAAGAGCCCAAAAGAAGAGTTGATTACATAAATGCAAAAATGTTATCTGTCGCTGCCTAGGCGTCAGGTCCCTAGTTCTTCAGGACTACCCAGCACTCACTGATGACTGACAGGAAATTGGCTGGTAACAAGCACAACCATTTGTGCACAGCTAGGGAAATTTTCACTACTACAACTGTACATCCTGCACTTGGGACCACTTACAATAGTGCTGAAAACGGCTGTCAATTATACAAAGTCTCTAGAAAAGCTCCCTTCATGCACATGTGCACATATGCTTCAGACATTCAGATGTTCAAATGATTTAAGACCTCAACACTTGAGTTTTTGTGAAAGAAATCACTCACTTACATAACAACAAACTGTAGTTCAATCTGCTATTACCTCCTAGCCAAAGGTAAGAAAATAGAAGACAAATCAGAAGCCTGTCCTATCCCACATATGTCATTGAATATCTGTCCATCAGCTGAAAAGATGCAACATTATTTTACCCATCACTAAGGAATAAAAATGGGTACCAGTTAATCTATGATATACAGTGATACCTATAAATTGAAATTTTGATTTTAGATTAATCAGAGAACTCGTCTAGACTCATTTAGAAAATAATGGACAAGTTCACAACTGTGTATGCAGTACCCACTGTAGTTCAGCTGCTGTCAGCAGTTGCTACATGCCATATAATTTCCAACATGTGAAAGGCTGTGTGTCAATCAACGGAATGTGGTTCTATCTCAAAGCAGTGGTTAAAAAAGAACAGTTACTATGTCACTCATAAGGACAGGGCACAATCGTAGGAACCTAAGATCTAACAGGAAATGCAACAGACACACAAAAAAGCTATCGTCCACACTTAGAAAAAGGACTAAAAGAATATAAACTGAACGTTACACATCTTCCCACTCCCATGGAGATTCTATTTCTCTAATCTGCCTTCCTATTCATCTTTTAAACATCAGAGATACTAGCCTAACTAGGCTACATGGCTCTGAAACACCTACACATGGGATGCATTATGCTACCTTGCTACTTCATTTCCACAACAGGACTGAAATAGACAATCTACAGTAAATGAAACATACACACTTTTGCTTCTCTTAACAGTAATACATGTTAGCATTTCCTCTTTATTTATGCTAATGAAGGTTATCCAGGTACAGAAAAAATGGAAATTGTAGATAGTATCTTCATCTTCTTCAGGGGAAGGGCCTGTGCTGCACAGATCAGGATATGACTCCAACCCAGCCAGGTAGAAGGGAATCTTGCATAAGGAGTGTTCTCCTCCTCATGGAAGGGTTCCCCACTTCCCAGCTAAGTCAATCCCCATAGCAGGCATCTCCAAGGCAACCGCTGAAAGTGTCCACACGCTGTCCAGGTTACGCTGCTTGTTTAGCTTTACATATAAGAGGAGACAGTAAGCTTTTATGGTACCTAGATGTATCAGAATGTTTCTACTTAGCCAGCAGCTAACTAGAAAAACCATCATCACTTTAACCACTTGTCTTAATTATTGGAAAACTCTGTAAATTAAATTATCCCAATTTCCTATCTCAGCAGGTATATACGACATTAATCCAGAATGTTTTAATTATTGAGTATCATTACTATGAAATCTAGTATTCTTAAGAGCTGTAGAGAGGTAAAATATATCTTTTTAAATATTAATCTGTCACACTCTGTGGAGATATATAAAACCATCTACCTCTGTTCCCAATTATTAAACATAGGCAAAAAAAAACATATTCAGGAAACTGATAATCAAGATTATATTATTTCTAGGGGAAAACATNAAATAAATAGAGGCTGAAATTGAACAATTTTAAATATTAGTTTTTCTAATTCAAATATACTTATTAGCTCATATAAAAGTTGCTTACTAAAATAAGTCATGAGAAGAAAATATTTCATGTGAAAATACAAAGTTCAATTTGTTACCATGTAGCAAAAATAAATAAAAATTACCTGTGACTGGATAAGAGAATTTGGAAAATCAAACCTTTTCCTGATATCATCTGACATTTTTGCTTCCCCCACATGTATATAAGCAGCTTCTGTAATCAAAACAAAAGATTTATTAACCCTCTAATTGCTTTGTAGTCCAAACCAATTATTCCTCTAATAATATGAAAGTAATTTTAAAAGACAACAATGGAAATAAAACATGGANCCCTGCAGGTACTTCTTAGCATAACCTTTGCTGTTAACCACTTCAGCACTCAAAAACATCATTGATAAATAAATTAAAAATGCCCAACAACTCTTGGTGTTTTTCCACAAGTTAATCCTAAAACAGATAGAATTCATATAAAGGAACTTTTAAAAAATTACTGTAATTCCAAATCTCAGCCACATACTTAAAATAAAAGCAAATCCTCTTATGAATCAAAACTTACAAGAGAGGGCTAAAAAGTGGGTTCAGTGCAAAGAACCAGGGTTCAACTCCCAGCACTCACATGGCAGCTCACAATTGCCTGGGCAGTAGCATGCACATGGTACACATACACACACTTAGGCACACATGCATACATGTAAAATAAAATATAAATAAACCTTTAAAAAAAAACTTTGAAGGGAGAGTCAAACTGTTGCGGGATTGTTTAAGCTTACACCTCCCTTTCACAGGAGCTTTCATCTCAGCAAGAAGCCAACTACAGCTGAGCTTCAGGAAGTTCAGCTATGACCTCAAACCTGCACCTGAAAACAAACTACTTGTCTGTTCAAAGAATAAGCAAGGAATCGGCACCGATATTTAATGTTTACACCAAACCTCTCAATTCTACTGCTCTCAAAAAGAGGAAGAGGATAGAGAGGAGGACACAGAAGAGGAGGATTTCATAAGGGACCCAATTTATCCAACTCCCACGCAGTGCTGATCCCACCCAATCATAGTCCCTCCCACGCAGTGCTGATCCCACCCAATCATAGTCCCTCCCACGCAGTGCTGATCCCACNCTGATCCCACCCAATCATAGTCCCTCCCACGCAGTGCTGATCCCACCCAATCATAGTCCCTCCCACGCAGTGCTGATCCCACCCAATCATAGTCCTTGAGACACTGGATGCTTTAATCTTATCACAGCACCGTGTAAAAACTATTAATACACTAGATGTTCTGTTTGGGATATGGATTGAATATGTGTCCCAAGCAGTCATGTTTTGAAATTTAACTGCAATTGTAGGCTCTTCAGAGGGTAAGAAATCAGCTGAAATAAGGTGCTTGGAAGTGGGGCCTTTAGGAGGTGATTAGGGTTAATAAAGTCACAGGGTACAGCCTTCTTCATTGAATTCTGTGGCTTCATAAGAAACAAGTCAGAAGAGACTCAAGCACACTCATCTCTTGCTATCATCTGGCTCCTGAGGGGCTTCAGAACTCTGCCAGCAAGAAACCCCTCAAAGACTGGCACTTGAATCTCTGTTCTAGTCTCACATAATTACAGTAACACTGACTAACACTGTTACTTCACAAAAACTAAGAAACAACCAAAAAGAATACACACACACACACACACACACACACACACACACACACGGAAGCACTGTGTTAGAGCTACACCATCTTTAACTACTTTCTTCACATCTTCCAAAGTTAAACTCTTTGAGGGTAATCTATGGTTCTTTTATTCAACACTTGTGTCCAACTTTACTTCCTTGAATCTGANATTTCATGGCACCAACACAATTTCCTCAAAGATTGTAAACTCGTCCCCTGCCTAAACCTACTTACTCATTGCCTTAAGGAAATCACTATTTCTTCAGTTTCTCAACTGTGTCAATTACAATCTTCATGAAACTTCTTTTAATTTCACAACATATCATAACAGAATTCCTTAAGTGAATCTTCGGGAAACCCAAGAAAGGGAGGTGGGCAGGGAGACTGGAGGGGTGGCCTGTGAAGATATACACTCACATCTTAAGGATTCATTTACTTGTTTAGCATATTTAAGTGCTATTATATATCTAGGTAGCATTCTAGGTGCCTAGGCTACAAAGTAAATAAAACAGACAAAAGCATCTATGGCCATAGAAGTTACCAGCTAACAGGTAAAAAATATTTTTTCTTATAGAAAATGTGTATCAGGCCCGATGGTGCTCAGCCATTAAGAGCATGCATCCTGCTCTTACAATAGGACCTGAGCTGAGTTACCAGTACCTATGCTGGGTAGCTCACCACTGCTTGTTGCTCCAGCTCCACGGATCTGACACCTTCTGCAGTACCCACACATACCCATATATAGATATACACACATACATATAATTAAAAATAAAATAAATCTTAAAAAAGAAAGAAGTTGATAGTGGCTACATTGTAATATCATCTTATTTTGAAATGCAGGTGTTAAATTGAGCCATAGTTGGCTAACTACTGGTGTACATGATACATTTTAATTAACTCACTAATTTTCTGGACACACTGCTGAAATTGATACCCAAATTTGGCTCTATGCCAAGTGAATTATCTACCTCTTTTATTGTTTATAAGATGAACAGGCATTCTTCACCAAAAAAAAGCAAAGATTTTCACATCCATAAAGAAATTTTTCACATTTTGTTTCATATATGGGCTACAAAAAGATGTAACTTGCAATACTCTCAGAGACAGACAAAGGAAGTTTTATATTACTCCTTTAAAAAGAAGTAATGTAAAAACAAACCTTGGGCAAAACCATAGCTATTAAAGTAACGTAATTCGGCAAGGGTCTCAGCTAATGGGGTCCAAGTGCAGTTTTCTGATGATCCAACATTACTCAGCAAAAGACAGACTAGGGTGTCCAGAGAAGCAGATGGCAATTAATATGACAATGGACACTCTCAAATATCAGCATAGACAGAACTAAAGAAGAAAATGTGAGCTAAGCACTCAGGTCCAGGAACAGAACACTAGAATGCCTGCATAGCCTGCAGGACAAGATGAGTTAGGCTAATTGGTCAAAGTTGAGACACCCAAAAGAATGACTTTGCCATTAGCAAGTGGGCCACTATGAGTAGAATGTTGTTTTAGTCAAAACTGCCAAAGTACAGATGTCAAATGCCTCAGGTTTTAAAATGTTCAGTGTGATGCTATATAGAGAGCAAGTGCATTTTTAAATCCATAGTGACTTTGTCTTTTCTAACAAAATGGCCATTAGGCATTCTGAAAACCACCATCCAAGTTGCACTATGGTTTGATATCAAAGTTGATTGGCTATGCTGAGGCTACAAATTGCAAGAATCTTTCATCTACTGAAGACTTACACTTCAAGGTTAATCACAACCATTTGGCTCTGCAAGATACAAAAACATGTTCTCTTAACGAATTTCAAAGAAGAATACATGTGCTTGCTCCAGCATTGTATAGCATGTGTCCTTTATTTTTAATCTCCACTTCCTTTGGGCATTTGATATATTAAAGAAAAATAATTATATATTGCTTCCTATCATGACATTCCTACTAAAAGGAAGCCAGTCACAATATAATCCATAAATCACATACTACAAAGAGTGTCTGATTTTAAAAGATTTATCTCCAATCTGTCATGCTTTTTTTTTGACCACCTAAATCTAACTCAGAAAGAGAATTTTTAATGAGGTCTTTTAACTCTCCATGAATCAAAGGATTTCTTTAATATAAGCAATTATCATATTATCTGCTAAAGTATTCAGCCCCATACATATATTTCCAAGAAAATAAATCACTCAGCTGCACTCTAGAATAAAAGAGAAGCTCACAGATGAAACACTGAACTTTCAACCTTCCCTCTCAGTTTCTCCAGGAGTGGAAAATACACACGATATATTACACAAAAATACTTATGTCAAACTTCAAATAAAAGGCACAATCTGAAAACTAAATGAGAAAAAGCAATTAATTATATTCAAAAGTGCTATGAAAACCCAGGAGAGAGAGTGGCTGATTATATAGGGAACTTTGAGGATGGAGGGGTTGTGGGGTCAAAGGATGATATTTGACTAAGTGTTCTTGACTACCAAATATCTATGCAGGAAGGACTCAATCTAGGCAGAAATTGGGCTAAAGAGAGTACCTTCCTAAAGCTATTTTCCACAAGCAATGTGGTCATCAAATTGATACATTAATTTATCACATTAATCAGACCTTGTTTTAAAGATTCAAAATCTAGGACATGTTTTCTAAATAGCATTTTATCAGCTACTGCAATTGTCAGTTAGGGCACTTTAGTTTCCTCCTACCACAAGTTCAGCTAGGGACACCTCCACCTGAGGGTGTTAAACACACAAGATATTCCTCTTCACTTTTCGGGAGTATNTTCCAACATCCTGATGGATGCCTGAAATTGAAGACAATACCAAATCCTATATACAAGCACTGTGATACTGCACTGATGCCTGAAAAAGATGTTGTGTGAATAAAAGGCAGGTAGAGTGTACAGTGTGGACCCACTGGAGGATTTATGTGCCAGGCAGGACAGACTAGACAGGATGAGATTTCACTATGCTATACAGAATGGGATACAGTTTAAAACTTACATTTATTTCTGAATTTTCTATTTAGTATTTTCAGACCACAGCTGATCAAGAGTTGAAAGCACAGAAAGTGAAACCACAGGTTCCAAGAGGGAACTGCTTGCATTTAGGCCATGATTTTCCCTTTTATTACTTTTGTTTGGCTGAAGAGCTAGTGAATACTCTATCGATAAACTTCAGTTGGGCTTGTGTGTGTGTGTGATGGTAAAGCACTGCTTAACTTGCATCTGGCTCTCAGTTCCAACCTCATTGCTCAAATAAAGTCACCAAGACTCTTCCAGTTGACTGGCTCTGCCCTTTCAAACTGGAGTGGAGTGGCTAGTGAAGTCTGTACTTCTCAAACAACTTACTTGCTCTGCTCACCAACATTTGTATCTTCCTAAGACTTCTACCTATACCCAAATATTCCTACTCATCCTCCCTAAAGGCTGGCAGCAGGCCCTACTCCACTCCCAGTACTGAATTATGACTCCTTTAGAAACTCGGGCTTAGCCTCAGCTCTTCTTTCAAAGCTTTAAACTCTGACTATCATCTACATTCCCAAGTTAACAGAACAAGACANTTAAAAACCAAAGTATAATTCCTAAAGAAAGATACGGAGAAGTCATGGCATGCTTTTACCTTTAAGAGCAAGCTCTACAAAACAGTAATTTTCAATCACCGTGACCTTTAAAGCAAATCTAAAAGTATGTGAGCTAACAAGAGTAAACTGTATATACACATTGGGAGACCCAGTCTATATTTGGAGACAAGATCTTTTATAGTGAAGACTGCTCACTATGAAGCCAAGGATGACCTTGATCTTCTGATCTCCTCCCTCTACCTCCCAAGTACTCAGATTACAGGTATGCAGCCATCATAACTGGTTGTATGTGGTGTCAGGGATCAAACCCAGGGTTTTATGAATGCTAGGTAAGTACTGGATATCTTCAGCCCTAGAAAATACTTTGTTAGGGGTTTCAAACTCAAGCTGAAGCAGAAGATCAAGCAGTGTCACAGAGCCCTTTCCGCGATACAGCAATTAGAGAAGACAGGAACTATGATTTGGAGAAAAACAAAAACAAAATTACCAACCATCTCAATCCCATCCTTTTGTACTTACAAAACTGTAATCTGACTAGCTTCATTTTCCCCTAGCATCAAGTCTGGTAGGTTAGAGTCTGAGCAATGTACCACTTCCCACTGGAGCCTGCTTTCTCCACATATGGTTACATGCAAGCGTTGGTAACAATCCAGGTCAGGTTATATGCATGAGGACAATAACCTAGGATACTGTTATAGACAAAATTGAAGGGGTAGGCATGTAGTGCACAACTATAACCCAGTTCTTGGGAAAAGGTTGGAAAATCAAAATTTCAAGGCCAGGCTCCACTACATAGTAAGTTTGAGGCCGGCCTGAGTTAAACCCTATAAAAGAAAGGAAGGGAGGGAGGGAGGAAGGGAGGGAAAGCTGGAAACAGAGAGGAAGGAGGAGAAGATTGAAGGAGTTTGGACCCCTGAATGACAGTTCAGTACAGACCTGCTGTTCTGATGATTAGTTTGTCAACATGACACAAAAATTAGAGTCATGAGAAGAGGGATTCTCAATTAAGAAAATACCTCATAAAACTGGACTGTAGGCAAGTCTGCAGAGCATTTTCTTAGTGATTGATGTAGGGGGGCCAGCTCATTGTGGGTGGTGACACCTCTGGGCTGGTGGTCCTGGGATCTATAAGAGAGCAGGCTGAGCAAGCCATGGAGAGCAAGCCAGTGAGCAGCACTCCATGGCCTCTGCATCAGCTCCTGCCTCCAGGTTCTGCGCTGTTTTGAGTCCCTGCTCTGTTTGAGTTCCTGCTCTGACTTCCTTCAGTGATGGACAGTGATATGGAAGCAAGTTGCTTATGGCCATGGTGTTTTATTACAGCAATAGAAACCCTAAGACACNCAGATACCTGGAACCCCAATTATTACACAAGAAAGAAATTTCTGCTTTCTGTGAACCACTACATTTGGGGTCTCCTTGCTGCAGCAAATGGCATAGTGGAGATGATATCACCTCACCTCCCTCCCATACTTCTCTAACACACACACACACTCCCAGCCACCCCCATCCCTGACTGGAGAAATAAAGAAACTGAATGACAAGGAGTAATCAATCCCAGCTACTCCAGGAGCTGAAGCAGAAGAATGAAATTCAGTGCTGTCAACCTTGGGAATATGATGATAAAAAAAACTACCACCTCCACCATCCCCCACTCCAAGAAAAGGTTAAATTGCTGCCTCCACCATCCCCTACTCCCAGAAAAGGTGAAACTGCCAAAAGAGAAACTCACCATGGCAAGAGTTCAGGTGAGAAGAGAAATGCCATGAACTTCCCAATCAGCATGCATTCCACTGGACCATCAGTAATAAGCAGTGTGCTACTCACAGTCTTAAACGTTAGCCTTTACTTCAAGTACTGAATAAACGGGTGACTATGAGTTGACTGTAATGATCTCCTTGTTTGCAACTCCCTAAGTGCATCAAATACAATAAAACCTATCTTTTCTTCTAAGTTATCCCCACAGATTTTTAAATGGAAATCTAAAATAAGATCAACATCAGGAAATTGGAACTGATTGCTGCCCAGGAGAACAAGTCACTGAAATAAGAAACAAAACCACCAACTGAATAATGCCCGACCTATCACAGTACTTTCTCCAGTCTTGGAATTTTAAAGTACCATATGTGCATATCTACATGTTAAATGTTTAAAAGAATACAGATGAAAAAATGGTTGTTTTTTTTTTTTCAGTTTGCCAAGCTGTGACTGTTTATTAACTGACCAGATTACAAAAATACCATGGGCAACACCTTAGTTTATCCACTAATAAGCCTGTTTATCTGGTCTTCCCTGTAGCTAGCATCTCCACCTTCTGCAAAATAAGTTGTCTTTTTCTTCATTCTGCCTCGTGGAGAAGATAATTTGAAAGGCCACAGGAAGTTGTTCGCTTCCTTGAAGCGTTTTCCAACTGTACAGATCTCATGAATCAGATCCTCCATGCAGATGATGCTGTATTTACCAACAGATCGAACAATCAAGGAATTATCTGTCAAGGCAATTCTCTTCTTACTGATTGTGCCATAGCCACGTTTGTAGATGAGCTCATTTACTGACTTCAGCTTGGGGTACCCCCATGCAATGTATGGTTCCACAATCCTCAGCATGTTGATTGTAGCCTTGTTGAGCTTAACAAAGGTTCCATTGAAGATCTGACAAAGATGGAGAAGCTGCAACACCTTTCGGACCTTTGGGCTTACACCATTGATACCTCGGATTCTGATGACAAACGCCAACTTCGGTTTTGCAGGTACATAGAAGTTTCCAGCTTTTCTTGCCATCCTAGCCATCCAAATCTCAGTCTGGTACATCTGCCTGTATTCTTTGTGATAGTTCTTTGCCTTTTCATAGATAAGCTTCCTCCTTACCTTTCACAGTGTCTTCAGGACAAACTTTTTCCAAAGGCGCTTCACCTTCAACTCTGTGAAATTCCTTTGATTTTTCTTGAGGGTTTCTGGCACAGCAAGAACCTTCTTTTTCTTCTCCAGCACAGCCTCCACGGTTCCAGTTGGAAAAAAAAAAAAATGGTTGTTTCTTAAAATCTAAGATCTTACTTGTCCAAGGAATAAAATTTTTACAGTAGCCAATATAAGTCCACAAAGAAAGCTTATTTTTCCCAAATGGTAAATGTCTGCTTTAACAAAGAATGATTATTCAAATCGCTCAGTGTAAAACATTTTTANACATTTTTATATGCATACAAAAGAATCTTTACAATGGAGAAGGCTAAGGCAGGAAGATTTTGAGTTTAAGACGAGCCTGGGTTATNCAGTGAGATCCAACATAAAACCAACATANTNATAGTAATAATAGGCGCTAGAGAGATGGCTCAGTAGTTAAGAACACTTGCTGCTCTTGCAGAAGACCAGAGTTGAGTTGATAGCACCACATCAAGTGGTTCACAACCACCTGTAACTCCAACTCCCAGGCATCTGACACTCTCTACTGCTGGCCTCAGAAGCACCTGCACACACCTACAGACACACATGCAGACGCTAATACACATAAAAGTAAATANTAAAAAAGAAAACCCTATATATGTGACTCTTACTAGGAGTCAGTCAACTATAAATGCACTTTACATGGATTAATTCCCACAATGACCTAAGGTAAATATTCATTTTACAGAAAGAAACTGTAGCATTAGAGACTGGAGAGATGACTCAGCAATGAAGAGAAGATCCTACCACTCTTCCAGAGGACCCAAGTTTGACTCCCAGCACCCACATCACTGCATCTTACTACCTCATAGAATTCCAGGCCCAGGGTGGGTACCTACATTCATGTGTACACACACACACACACACACACACTTAAAAATAAGTAAATCAAAAAAGAAAAGAAACTAAAGAATCAAAAAGATGGCAATTTTTCCAAGGTCATGTAATCAATTAAATAAGAGGTAAAGTCCAGCCCAACTAGTATGGCTTCAAAATATGTACATTAAAAAAAACCTGGAAACCACTAAGAGTCTGCCATGGGAGCAGGGANAGTCCTTAACTCTGGCTGACCTTTGGGAACCTAGTCCTCATACTGGGTTGTCTTCCTGAGTTTAAACAAGGAAGCAGTTTAGTCCTGCCTCAACTTGGTATGCCATGCTTTGTGGACACCACAGGAAACCTGCCCTTTTCTGTAGAAAGACAGAGGAGTGGATGGGAGGGGGGTCTTATACACATCTAGATGTGTATAAGAGACAGGATTTACCACTGCTTGCTCAGAAAACAATTACTACTGTCTCTTATACACATCTAGATGTGTATAAGAGACAGGGGTTGTCTTCCTGAGTTTAAACAAGGAAGCAGTTTAGTCCTGCCTCAACTTGGTATGCCATGCTTTGTGGACACCACAGGAAACCTGCCCTTTTCTGTAGAAAGACAGAGGAGTGGATGGGAGGGGGGGAGAGGGAGGGAGTGGGAGGAGAGGAAGGAGGGGAAAATGCAGTCAGGATGTACAATNAATGAATAAATTTAATTAATTTTNAAAAATAAAAATTAAAAAAATCAAAACCTGGAAACTGAATTTGGGTGGGGCTTTTGGAGGTTTGCTCATTTGCATTTTCTAATTTTTCCACAAAAACACATTTTGTGATGTTTGGTGGGGGTGTTTTTGTTTGTTTGTTTGTTTGTTTGTTTAGAGAGATTTTCACTGTCTCCCAGGCTAGCCTGGAACTTTTGAACTCAAGAGGTTCTCCTGTCTCAGCCTCCAGAAAAGCTAAGACCATGGGCCTGCACCACTGCACCCAGGGTCCATTTTCTTATTTTAACCAAGTTACAAATACAAAAATCTTATTCACATTTTAACATAGTCTTTAGAAGTAAGGACTATAACTGGGCATATTGATGCATGCCTTTAACCTCACTACTCAGGAGGCAGAGACAGGCAGATAGATCTCTGGGAGATGGGAGCCAGCCTGGTCTACATAGTGAGTTCCAGAACAGCCAAAGCTGCATAGTGAGACCTTGTCCCAAGGGCGATAAAAGGAATACAGACATAGTGGTATACACCAGTAACCCTTAATTACATTAGTAAGCACTTAAAAGGTAGAGGTGGGAAGATCTGGAGTTCAAGGCCATCCTCAGCTACATAGAGAGTCCTAGACCAGCCTGGGCTATAAGATACTGAGTNTCAAAAACAAACANAAAAGTCAGACCTGATGTCATACCCAGCTAATCACAGCACTGAGGAGGCAGAGACAGATGGATCTCCCTAAGTTTGAGGCCAGCCTGGTTCACAGTGAGTTCCAGCCTAGGCAGAGCAACACATTAAGACCCTGTCTCAAAGACAGAGGAGGGAATGAGAAGAAATGAATGAGAATAATGTTCTGATACCCAAACTTTAAGTATTGAAATCTATCATTAAAGGATTCANAAAATGTGAGCAGCAAAAACTAAGAAAAAAATTAATGATGGAAGATTTTCGACATTTCTACCTATGCTTATGTATACATAATATTGAAAATGGTCAGTTTAATTCAACCAGATAGATTTAATTAACTTTAAGACCATTTTAAAACTTACTCATTTTCAAAGAGAAACACAACCAGAAAAAATTTTTCAGTCTCTTGGNTATTTTTCACATCAANATAAGGCCTTACTCTTGGAAAGAATCCTGTAAACCAATTACAGGCTTAATGGCAATATTTTTCTTGATTGCTACAAAGTGACCAATCAACCTCATTTGTTATTTTTCATGAAATCAAATTACTAAATTCATGAAGAATAGAAAAGTTATAGCTTAGTGGTTTTAACTGGCATCCTTAGTGTGACTAAAAGCAGAAGACTAAATCAAAAACAGAATTTTACAGCAAATTTCTCTATTGTTAACATGATCAACGTAGCCCCAAATGGACCCAGAGAATATCCCACTAGTGCAGCACTAAGTGACAACACTCACAAAGGAAGTAATCACAGACAGAACTGTCCTGTGGGGCTGAAAAGATGGCTTAGCGGTCAAGANCACCTGCTCATCCCAGNGTGACATCAGAAGGCTCACAACCACCTATAACTCCAGCTCAAAACTGCTCAGTAAGTTCCCACTGTTTAAAATAGAACCCAAGTCCTTACCATAACCCAAGGGCCTAACGTGATCCAGTCTCCTGAAAGAACGCCTGCCTCACTGACCTTCAGTCCTCAAACTTTCCGTGTCTGGGGCTGGACCTCTCATTCCCAAGCATCCTTGCCCCTGCTGCTCAAGCAGGTGTTCTTCTCCCTTCCATTCCCCGGAGCCTTCACTACTCTGCTAGAGCACCCCATTTGATCATATGACTTAAAAGTTAACTGTAGTTTGAATGGGAATCTTAGGCTCTTTTTTAACTTTGGGGCTTTTGTTTTTTTATTTGGTTTTTGTTTGGTTGGGGTTTTGTTGTTGTTGTTGCTTTTTGTTGTTGTTTTCTTTTTTGGTTTTTTTTGGGGGGGGGTTGTTGACAAGATAGCACTATATAGCCCTGATAGCCTGGAACCAGCTGGCCCTCAACTAATTTTTACAGCTTTTAACCATAATCTCAAGTCAATGTTACTCTTTTCTACTTCTCCACCCTACCACACTCCACCCTCAGTTCAGTGAAATGCAAACTCTTGAAAGCAGAAACACCTGTTTTTAACCACAATAGCCCTAACATAGCCGATTCGTAGTCATAGAGATTCGCTGGGTAAACACAGAGGCCATCACAGAACCTAGAAATCATGTTGGACTTAACAGCTCCAAAAACACTTGGAGTAAGATCCCAGGAGACATTTACATGGTTTAAGGGATTTGCCTGCGGTCATATGGAGCTATTTACAAGCAGAATTTATTGAAAATTTTACCATGTGGCAAACAAGCACTGCCAANACTCTGCAAGCACTCTCTCAGAAGGAGCAAGCACCCCACCATAGGGACACTATTATCTCCACTTCCGTGTGAAAAGGCAAGTGAGGCAGAGAGGTCAGAGTTGCTAATGTAGGAAGTAGAGCACAGATTACTGTTCTGGCTATGTTGTTGTTGTTGCTTTGATGAACAACATCACCAAAATCAACTTGGGGGGAGCAAAGGGCTTATTTGGCTTACAGGTTACAACCCATCCTGAAGGAAAGCCAAGGGAGAATGCTGCTTATTGGCCTGCTCCTGGCTTGCTCAACTAGCTTTTTTATACAGCCCAGGCCCAAATGTGCAAGGATGGCACCACCCACAGTGGGCTGAGCCCTCCTACATCAACTAGCAATCAAGAAAATGTCCCTCGGACTTGTCCACAGGACATCGAATGGAGCCAATTCCCCAATTGAGGTTCTTTTTCCCAGGTATGCCATGTTGAAAACCAAGATCAGCCATCACATACTAAGAGTCTGTCTCCAAATCTCGTGTTTAACCACTAGTATTAGTTACTTTTTCATGACTGTGAAGAAGGACCAGGACAAAGACAACTCATAAAAGAAAGTGTTTCCTTATGCTTACAGTTGCAGAGGTTTAGAGCCCANGATGGCAAAGTGAATGCAGGAGCAGCTGAGAGCTCACATCTTGAACCCAAAGTAGACGGCAGAGAGCACAAGTCTTTTGAAACCTCAAAGTCCACCCCCTAGTGACACACTTCCTCCAATAAGGCCACAGCTCCTAGTCCTTCCCAAAAGTTCGAACAACTGGGGACCAAGCATTCAAACATGTGTCTGTGGGAGTAATTCTCATTCAGACCACCACTCAATCAAGTACAGTTGACAGTAACTTTCTGCAAAATTAAGACAATACATTGAATGAAGCCAAACACATAGCAAACCCTTCTTAAATTCTGGCTAACGCTATTCTTGCTCTGATTCTATTTGTTGTATTTCAGGAATGAAGGAAATCTTTAAAAGAAAGACTAGGTTTGTATATAGAGTGTCAAATCAAATTCCCAGAGCTGCATATGCAAATAGCTCTGTCTTTGAATACAGTGAAANCCTAAAAACACTGAAACAAGACGGATGTGTAAAAGCTACATATTAAGGGAGCCCAGAGCACAGACAACATATGCTATGCCACGCCTCACTGTGGCACCATTACCAAACAATACATCTCCCACATTTGTATATTTGACTTTTAGACTTCAGTTCACCTAAATGAGCATCTAACAAAGGATAAAGACTAGACAATTTCATCACAAGAATTAGCCAATCAAAAGTCACTGGTAGCAACATTTTCGTGTGTGTGTGTGTGTGTGTGTTGTTTAGGGGGTGTTTTTTTTTGTTGGGTTGGTTTGAGTTTTTTGTTTGTTTGTTTGCTTTTCTTGAGACAAGGTCTTGCTAGGTAGCCTTGGTTGGCCTGGAACTCAGTATGTAGACCAGGTTGGCCTATAACTCAGAGCCTCACCTGTCTCTGCCTCTCTTGTACTGGAATTAAAGGTGTGCACCACCACAGACCCAGCCCATTTTCTTTAATAAGAACATCATCATTGAAATAGGTGAGAGCAACTATGCACCTAAGTGCTTACTCAGACACAACTCANTGAGATAGCTCCACTTCCACTAATGAATGCTGACTGGCAGGTAACCATACCATGTGACAGTTCAAAGCACAAGCTCAATTTAAACAGGGAAATATGTGGACAGATNAGTTTGCATACATAAACTCAAGGTTTGGAAGAACGGTGGAATGTTCAAGAAAAAACAAATGCCCAAAAGCACAATGATCTTGAGCACTGTTTCTCAACCTCTTGGTCAAGACCCCTTTGGGGTTTAGTGACCTTTTCACAGGGGTTGCCTAAGACCATCAGAAAACAGATTTTTTTTTTTTACATTATGGTTCATAACAGCAGCAAAGTTACAGCTATGAAGTAGCAATGAAAATAATTTTATGTTGGGGATCACCATAACACAAAGAACTATATTAAAGGTTCGCAGCATTAGGAAGGTTGAGAAAACTGATCGAGAGGAAGCATCTACTTTCTCAGTTCCTGCAGCTAACTCAGGGCTTAAACTACAACTTGACCTTGTATTCCAGGCAAAGAAAATATGTTTATATGGCATAGAGGGAACAAACTGAGGAGGCAGGCTGTCTCCAATGTCCCTTCCAGCTCCTCAAGACATAGAGGACTTTTCATTGTGAAGGGATTCTTTTCATCTGTGTAGCAGGGCATGTGCTCATCCCCCGGATGTCAGTGAGGAAGTGGATCAAGCAGGAAGAGCTCCCCTCTCCCCAAAGCTACTGAATAATTACCCTGCACATTTGGGTCTCTTGAGTTTCTACATCTTATTCACCATTGCAGGGCTGTGCATATAAGCAGTTAATAAATGTCTGCTGAATTACCATGTTTAATACAGTATCTGATATAAAATAAGGTCAAAAAATGTTAGAATCAGGATCAGCTGACCAAAGCACAAAGTGAAAACATAATTTATATCTTTAATATTTACCTTTTTTATTCATGTATGTGTGTGTGTGTGTGTGTGTTTGTATGCACACATGTGCACACCAGGAGTGTTCATAGAGGCCAAAAAGTAACATCAGGGGTCCTCCTCCAACACTCTCCACCTGTTTCTGAGACAGTCTCTCCTTGAACCCAGGGCTCAAGTCTCAGATAGTCTAGGAGCCAGTAAACAACAGCTGCCCAGCTCAGTCTTGGGATTATAGATTTTTGTGTGGACTGCTCAGCTTGTACTATGCATGCTGGGATTCAAACTCCAGTCCTCATGATGTGGAGCAAGCACTCTTAACCATGGAGCCCCTCTCCAGTTCTGAGAATTTACCTCTTTCTCACTAATTAAGACTCAAAAACAAACAAACAAAAAAAAGATTGATAGGAAACAGAATAAAATAAATTTTCAAATAACTTTATTTCCACACTAACATAGTATGTGAATTCAGCTGTCAACCTGTTTAAGGTTGGTAAATAATTAGTTCATTTACCCCTTATTGGAAGCTTTTCTTTTAATTAAGGAAATAATTATTGTATAGGTTGTACAAAGGTGAACTTTAGTCAAATCCAAAGCTCAAATCAACAAAATTCTAAGATTTTATTAAATACACTGCTTTTCATTTGGGTACACTTTTTAAAAATTCAAAACACATGCAAAAGCTCACAAGCTTTCTTCACTGTAGCTGAAGCTGATCGAGATGGAAAATGAGTCTGTTACGTGAATGCATCATAAGTTTTACATGAATGCTGCAGTTGACAGCTATCATTTATCATGGCCAAGCTCTTAATCTGCTCTACATCACAACCTTTAAAAGTATACAGCAGCACTTGCTGTACTTCCCACTGGGGTAAAAAGCATTTTAAACATACAATTACCTAAAGCAGTAACACTTACTAATCTTTTCTAACAGCTAGCATTTTTCCTGGCCAGATTTGTTGGTAGATTCTTGATAAACTGATACTGACTAACCTTGTGGATCATTGTGGGCAGGAAATAGCTTTGCATTAACAGAGATGACAAACAGCATCAAGAATTACAAGAACCTGGAAGGAAATGCTTACAGCCAACTTTAAAGGACAGATTGTTGAATGCCTTTGGGCAAAGTTAATTTAGGTTCCCTCATGTTTTAGGTTTTGGCTTGGTGTTTGCTTGTCTGTGTGGCACTGGGGTGAACCTAGGGTCTCCAGCATGCAAAGCATGTGTTCTACTACTCACCATCACCAACCCTGGAATCCGTGAGAACGGTCAGTCCTGCTCTATGAAACGGTCCTGCTCTATGAAACGGTCCTATATAGCTTCCAGAGGGATGCACCTGGTGTGGTGATGGATGAAAATGACACCCCACCCCAACCCGCTTCCAGACAGCGAGATTAGCTGAACTAACCCTGGTGATCAATGGAGTGACAAATATCAGTCATATTGCTTTCACATCCTCAGATTCTTCTGATTTGGGAAGAAGTGGCGTGCTATTGGTTTTTTGGTTTGTTTCATTTTGGAGGTTTTTTAAGATGGAGTCTCACCATTATGACCCTGGCTGGCTTATGTAGACAGGCTGACCTCTAAGGCTGCTCTGCCTCCCAAATGCTGGGATTAAAGGTATGTGCCACTATGCCCAGTTCTCAGATTCCTTTTAAGCAGATGTTATAAAAATAATACATAGCTTCTTACAAGAATTTAATTTCATAAATGTTTAAGCCAATATACACTATTTTAACATATATAGTATAACATGAATCTTAAAAGGTCTTATTACACAAAAAACACGGAGCCAGATATTGGGGTTAAAGCTGAGAGATTAGAGGAATAGGACAAGCCACAAGTCAACCTCACCTCACCGACACCTCACCTCCAAAGAGACCTACTTCCTGTATACCCACGCCTATATTCCTTTCTGCTCTGCTAACTCATTTCCTCTCTCCGCCCAGCTACANCACTTCCTCTTCCTGCCCAGCTCTGTCACTTCCTGTCTATCTGTATAGACCTCCAGACCTTTATGGTTAACTAGTGTTGGAATTTAAGGCATGTGCTACCACGCCTGGCTCTATTTCCAGTGTGGCCTTGAACTCACAGAGATCCAGACAGATCCCCACCTCCTGAGTNATAGGATTAAAGGTGTGTGCTAACATTNCCTGGCCTCTATGTCTAATATAGTGGCTGGCTTTTTCCTCTGATCCTCAGATAAACTTTATTGGGGGACACAGATAAAGTATCACCACAATACAGCCTTAATGGAACTTCTTTAACCTGTTAGAAGTAAAAGACTAACTAGATGAAAGCCCAGAATAGGCCAAAACCTAAACCACTCTGGGAGTTAGCTTTCTCCTAGCTGCTCCTAAGGGCTAAGCTTGGATCCCAGAGCCCCAGTAAAAGCTGGATGCAAAGGTCTAGAGAGATGGCTCAGTGCTTCAGAATACATACTGCTCTTACAGAGGAATCTGAGTCCTTGTTGGGTCCATGTTGGGCAGCTCACAGCTACCTGTAACTCCAGCTCCAAGAGATCTGACACCTTTTATGGACTCCTCTGGCACCTGCACTCATGTGTACATACCCCAAAACAGACACACAAATATATACATTCTTTTTTTAAATAATAGAAATAAATCCTTTTAAAAAGAAGGAGGGCTGGGGGCGGGGGGTGCACGCCTTTAATCCCAGCACTTGGGAGGCAGAGGCAGGCGGATCTTTGTGAGTTCTAGGCCAGCCTGGGCTACCGAGAGAGTTCCAGGAAAGGCGCAGCCAAAGCTACACAGAGAAACCCTGTCTCAAAAAA